>PVKS010041444.1:0-16013 GCA_004027875.1 Aplodontia rufa
TCCTCCTCCTCCTCCTCCTCTTCTTCTTCTTCTTCTTCTTCTTCTTCTTCTTCTTCTTCTTCTTCTTCTTCTTCTTCTTCTTCTTCTTCTCCTCCTCCTTCTCCTTCTCCTCCTCCTCCTCATCCTCCTCCTTCTCCAAAAAGAAAATCTTCTCCAGGCAGATTTGCACGTATAGTTCAGAAAAGGTGTTGTCCAGGACAGGGTAGGGGTATGTGACTCAGTGGTAGAGCTTGTGCTTAGTGTATGGGAGGCCCTGCGGTTCATCCCTGGTACCACCAAAAAATTCAAAAGAAAAGAAATGGTGTGATCCATCTCTCTCTAGTTGCAAAAGATGCTAGGGTGGCTGCAAGTTTAGCTTTCCAACTTCTATTAAAGAAAAAAGAACACAGGACTAGCAATGGATCAAAGTTAGCATTCATTCTGTCTGCTTTAAGCAGATTCTATTGATCCTTACACCAAGGAAGAAATAAGTTCAATTAAACTTCTTTCCACCCCCTCTTTCTTCTCTCTCTCAAGACTTCTATTACTTATGTTGTTATTTCCATACCATCAAATTGATAAGTACATTCTACTCTGAAATAACACAATTTTAAAATTGCCATTGTACACTTAAATACTTTTATTTATTTTTTAAGGATTTTTTTAAGATGGGGGAAGAATCAATTTTATTCTTTTATTCATCTGACCTTTGCTTCTCTCACACTTATTTGTGAGTGTGGTGCTGGGGTTCTCACCTGGTTTCTTCTGCATGCCAGGCAAGTGCTCCAACCACTGAGCCACCACTCCAGGCCCATTTAAATACTTTTAAAATGGCTTTTCCATTTATCTTTTTGTCAACAAGTGTTAAGGTTAAACCATATAAAACTGCTAATATTTGATGAATTTTTTTGCCCTTGAGAAGTATCTACTTAATATGCTCAAGTCTAAGAGACATTTAAGAGCATTTCTTATGTAGTGTATTTCTAAATGTATATACTTAAAAATATCTTTTGGGGCTGGGGTGGTGGCTCAGCAGTAGAGCCCTTGTCTGGCATGCATGAGGACCTAGGGTTCAAACCCCAGCAACACATATACAACTAAGTGTCAGAAAAACAAAATAAACCAGATGAAAAAATGAATTTAAAAAAAAAGATTCTCTTTAAATAAAAATCTTTAAAATACTTAAAATTTAAGATATATTGGATATATCTTTAAAATACCTGTCAATGCCTTTATACAAAACAACAGGTCTTCATGTATACAATTCTTGAGTGACACTTCTTGCTTGGAGTTTTATAGACCTCGCTTTGTTTTCCTCTAATATTAGACATTGTTGAAGTCTTAAATCAGCTTGATAGCATTTTCCTCATAGATGACTTGCATTTCTGTTCGGATGCCCATAAGAGGGCTTATCATTTTTATTATTTATATTTTAAAAGTTCTTAATCCTAGAATTCTAGTAACTTTCTTGGCTGTGTATCAGTTTGGACCACTTATTATCAAACATTTTTCTGGAATACAGGTTTAGTCATCACATTCAAGTGATGTGTTCACTTATGATCCATTGAGTATGTTTTTCTTTACTTTCCAACATTTTTTCCTAAAAGTTACTAACTGCATTTGTGGGGACCATCATTATCTTCCACATCTACCTCTTCTCTCATATTCCTAAAATCTTTCTTCTTTTCTCTTTTATGTTATATGATTCTTAAAACTCCATCTTCCGTGTCACTGACTGTTTTCAGCATTTTCTATTTCTTTTTGTTCCTTTTATAATTCTTCCACAAAGATGGAATTAATATATAGGTCATTATAGCATATAAAATGCCCCAGGGCTCTTTTAGGGGAAAAGAATAAAAATGTAAACTTACCCTCTATTTGGATAACTATAAATCTCAAAATTTCCTAATCATCTAAACCACAAATGTAGTATAAAACTTCCAAACTACTTGAGAGGGAAACAGAATAAAGACATATCAATACAACTAATTCAAAAGAAAATAAAGGGGGCTGGAGTGGTGGCTTGGTGGTTACAGCGCTTACCCAGCATGCCCAAGTACATGGGTTCAAACCCCAGCACCCACATACACAACTACGTATCTGAGCAACGAAGGCCATGTGAAAAACTCAATAAAAATTGATTCTCTCTCTCTCTCTCTCCCTCTCTCACTGTCCTTCTCTCTTAAGAAGAAAAAAAATAAGAAAGAAAGGAAGAAATTAAAGTCAACACGGAATAGCAGGAAAAGGAGAAAACATGGCAGAAGACTAAGCCAGGCTGGGAGGCACTGCAGTGCCACTCCCAGCTACTTGGGAGACTGAGGTAGGAAGATCATTTGAGCCCTAGAGATTTGAGGCACACATAAAAAAGATAGAGAAAAAAATATTAAAACATATTCATATTTACAATAAATGTAAATGAAACTCTACTTAGTATACTGATTGTTGCTTCAAATCAAATGATATTGTAAATAAAACTTATAAATTTACGGAATACAGCTAAAGCAGTACTCAGGGAGCAACTTACAACTCTAAAGGCTTTCTCTTCCAAGAGCTAGCCAAAGAAATCCAACCAAAGGCAATGGAAGGAAGGAAATAATACAAATAACAAAAATCAATGAATCAGAAAATGGACATAGAACAAAGATAAATAAATTTGAAAAAGCCATAGCAACTCTAATCAAGAAGAGAAGAAAATAAATCACCAGTATCAAGCATGAAAAGGGGGTACTATTACAAATTTTACAGATATTAAATAAAAATAGAAGGGTATTATGCTGATAATTTTATGCCAATAAATTTAACAATTTAGGTCTATTTGAGTCCCACCAGTCAGTGCTCAGGACACCACCGGTAGGACCCTGTCTGTAGTAGCCCTGCTCAGGACCAACCAGGGAAGGTTCCCCACCTGGAGCCGAACCCCCTACCTATGTTCCGCATTCCTGTTGGGGCCTGTTTGTGTCCCACCAAAAGGTAGGACTACATTCTGGTAGGTTCATATTTGCAACCTTGAGCCTGGAACCAAAAGGTAGAGCAACATGAGAACCCAGGAAGAAACAGCATCTGGAAGAAGGTGATCATCAAAGAGTTGGTGGCAGATCTGACCCTTTGACTTGCAAGGAGAAAACACCTGGAGAACTGCCCACCTTCCCCTCAGGAAATCTCAATTCAGAGATCCACAAGAAGCTCTTCAAAATGAAGAATCAAACAAGGAGAGGTTCACCTCAAACCCAAAACTCCCCCAAAAAGGATGCCACGGATAGGGGTCGAGATGAAGACCTTGAAAATATTATCAATGATCTGATTACTAAAAGGAATGATGAGCTAAAAGAAGATATAATGAAGGGACTAAGAAGACTCAAGAGATGAAAAACTCTATTATCAAAGAAATAGACATACTCAAAAAGAAATTAACAGCTAAAATCTGTAGTCAATGACATGAGATGAACCATGGAAGAATTTAATAATAAACTAACTTCTATAGAAAACAGAACCTCAGCTCTTGAAAAAAGAACTTCAGACAACGAGGACAGGCTGAGCAAGCTAGAGCACATAGATGAAAAAGAAGAAAAAAAAAACTCACAGAACACGAACAGAATTTTAAAATATCTGGGATGAAATAAGAAGCAGCAAAATATAAGAGTAATTGGGATACAGGAAGAAGCAAAAACACAGATGAATGGGATACAGAAAATTCTCAAGGAAACTACCCATATAAAAGTAGAGTCAGATATGCTCACCCAGGAAGCTTATAGGACACCTAATAGGCCTAATCAAATGAGAAGCTCACAAAGACACATCATATTCAAAATGTACAACAGGGAAATCAAGAAAAGAATATTGAAAGCAGCAAGGGAGAAACCACAAATCACATTCAGAGGCAAACCAATCAGAATCACATCTGACTTTTCAGTTCAGACTCTGGAAGCAAGAAGATCATGGAAGGAGATCTTTCAATGCCTGAATGAACGCAACATGCAGCCAAGAATACAATACCCAGCACAACTCAGCTTCAAATTTGAGAGGGAAATTAGACTTTTCATGACAAGAGCAAACTTGCAGCATTCGTGAACAGAAAGCTAACATTACAAAGAATTCTCAAAGATAAACTCCATATAGAACAAGCTAATATTCCTCAAAACCCACAAACAGAGGAAATTCAATACAGGTACATGCTAACAAACTAAGACAGCACAGAAATTACTAAAAAAAAAACAAAATAAATATGAACCACAACCACATAACAATTCTAACACTAAATGTGAATGGTCTCAATGCACCAATCAAAAGACACAGACTTGCAGAATGGATGAAAAAACAAAATCCAACAATATGCTGCTTATAGGAAACCCACCTCATAGCCAGTGACACCCACAGATTAAGGGTGAAAGGATGGGAAAAAAATATACCAGGCATACAGTCCAAGAAACCAAGCTGGAGTTGCAATTCTTATATCCAACAAAGTGCATTTCAAACATAAATTAACCAAAAGAGAGAAAGAAGGCCACTACATCCTAATAAAGGGAACAATACAACAGGAAGAAATAACCATAGTAAATATATACTCTCCAAACACCAATGCTCCCAACTATGTAGAAAAAATACTGCTGATTGTGGACCTCAATCAACACAATAGTACCGGGAGACTTTAACACTCCTCTATCAACAATAGACAGATCATCAAAGCAAAGAAACAATAAAGAGATCTCCAGTCTAAATAGCTCCATAAATCAAACAGACTTAACAGACATCTACAGAATATTCCACCCTAAATTGGCAGAGTATACCTTCTTCTCAGCAGCACATGGATCCTTCTCCAAAATAGATCATATTCCAGTTCACAAAGGAAATCTCAGCAAATATAAAAAAGTACATATTATTCCAGGTATCCTATCAGACCATGATGCCATGATCCTAATAATTAACAGCAAAAATCATGGCACAAAACACACATATATGTGGAGATTGAATAACACCCTATTAAATGAAGAATGGATCCAAGAAGACATGAGAACAGTAATTATGGAATTCTTTTCTTGGAAGAGAATGAGAATGAAGACACAACATATTTAAACCTCTGGGACAGCATGAAAGCATTCTTAAGAGGAAAATTTATTGCACTGAGTGTTTACATTAAGAATCAGGAGAGGAGGCTGGAGTGGTGGCTTGGTGGTTAGGGTACTTGCCCAGCATGCATGAGTACAAGGGTTCAAATCCCAGCACCCACGTACACAACTAAGTATCAGAACTGCGAAAGTCATGTGAAAAACTCAATAAAAATTGATTCTCTCTCTCTCTCTCCCTCTCTCTCTCTTTCCCCCTCTCACTGACCTTTTCTCTTAAAAAAAAAAAAAAAAAGAATCAGGACAGATCCCTAACCAATTAGCTTATGCTCTAACTCAAATCTCTACAAAAGGAGGAGCAATCTAATCCCAAAGCAAGCAAACGACAGGAAATAATTAAGATCAATGATGAAATTGAGAACAAAAATACAATTAAAAGGATTGAGGAAACAAAGAGCAATACATATTCAATGCTAACCTCATCAAGATTCCAATGTCATTCTTTGTAGATATAGAAAAAACTATTCTCAAATTCATATGGAACAACAAGAAGCCCAGAATAGCCAAAACATGACTAAGCAAGAAAGATGAAACAGGTGATTTTGCAATACCAGATCTAAAAGTATACTATAGAGCTGTGGTATTAAAAACAGCATGATATTGGTATCAAAATAGGAATGAAGACCAGTGGAATAGAATAGAACACTCTGAGGCAAACCCACAAATCTTTAAACATCTGATCGTTGACAAAGGAGGTCAAAATAGAACATGGAGGAGAGACAGCCTATTCAACAAATGGTGCTGGACAAACTGGACAGCCACTTGCAGAAAATTGAAATTAGATCCTTATCTCTCACCTTGCACAAAAATCAAATCTAAATGGATCAAGGAATTAGGAATTTAACCAGCTACCATAGATCTGCTAGAAGAAAAATTAGGACCAACACTCTAGCATATGGGAGTTGGCAATGACTTCCTCAACAAGATTCCTAAAGTGAAAGAATTACAGTCAAAAATGAATTGAGTGGGATTCCATTAAACTAAAAAGTTTCTGTACAGCCAAGGAAATAGTCAAAACTGTCAAAAGACAACCTACAGAATGGGTGAGAATCATGGCCTGTGATCCCTCTGATAGGGGACTACTATCCAAAATTTAAAAAGAACTCAAAAAACTCAACAATAAAAACACAAACATTTCAATCAATAAATGAGCCAGAGAGCTAAACAGAAACTTTTCAACAGAGGACACTGAGCAAGCCAATGAATACATGAGAAAGTGTTCTAAATCACTGGCAATCAGAGAAATGCAAATCAAAACTACATTAAGATTTCACCTCAGTCCAGTCAGACTGGCAAAGATGAAGGATACAAACAATAACAAATGCTGGAGGGGTTGTGGGGAGATAGGAACACTAGCACACTGTTGGTGGAACTGCAGACTGGTCCAGCTGCTCTGGAAAGCATTGTGGAGACTCCCCAAAATTAGGGTTGGATCTACCAGATGACCCAGCTATCCCTGTTCTGGGTATTTTCCCAGAGAAGTTAGAATCAGCACATTATAGCGACACAGCAAAATCCATGTTCATAGCCGCTCAATTTACAATAGCTAAATTATGGAACTAACCCAGATGCCCTCACTAGATGAACGGATCCAGTGTATTTACACATACATACACAATGGAGTGCTACTCAACTATTAGAAACAATGATATTGCATCTATTGAAGGTAAATGGATGGCATTGGAAGAAATCATGCTGAGTGAAGTTAGCCAAACCCAGAGAGTCAAGAGCCGAATGGTATCACTCATTTGTGGACACTGGACCTAAACCCAGACTTGGGAATAAAGTAGACAAACTCATGTATTCGATCCATAGAACAAAAATGCAAAATGTTAATATTTATGAGATACAGTTGCAAGACACTTTATAAGATATTTGAACAAGCTATGCTGCATACCTGTACAAAAATGTAAATGTTTAATCTCATCAAATATTTTGAAGAATAACAAGGGATGATAGGAAGGGAGGAGAAAGGGAAATGTTGGAACTGAGATAAAGCAAGGTACATTCCAAGCAGTTATAAATGTCACTGTATATACTATATTCATATATAATATATTCATTTATATATAAAATTTATATATATATATATATTTCTTCATGGGTATAAGAGTTATATCACTATATTTGGGTTTTTTAGGAACAGAAGAAAGGCAAGGGATCAGGAGATGGGAGGAGGGAGGTAGAGGAGTGGGGGGAGAGATATTGAACAAATTGTATTGCTGATTTGTGTGCATCTTGGAATATGTGACAACTAATCCCAACATTATGTAAAACTATAATGCACTAAAATATATATACATATAAAATTCATCAATTTAGGTAAGTGGACAATATTTTGTGAAATACAAGTTACTAGAACTGACACATGAAAAAACGGATAATATAAATAGTACTATATTTGCCAAATAAATTATACCTGTAAATAGAATTTTTACTGTAAAGAAAACTCCAGGTCCAGATGATTTCACAATGAAAAAAATACGTCTGTATGTGTGTGTGTGTGTGTGTTCAGATTTTCTCAGATGAAAAGGAACTATTTCTCCACTAATTTTATGAAATAAAATAACCCTGATTTTAAAACCTGAAAAACACATCACAAGAAAGGAAAATTCAGAACAATATCCCTCATGAACATAGACACAAAAAAATCCTCATAAGAGTATTAGCAAGTCAGGCTGAGGGGTGCAATTCCATTATACAGCATGGATTGTGCAGGGTTCTTGGTTCAATTCCAACACACAAAAAAAGTATTAACAAATCAATTTAGTGTGAGAGAAAGAGAGATACCACAGTCATATAATTTTATTACAGTGTATTATTTTAATTGTTCTATTTTATTATTACTTACTCTTGTTAATCTCCTACTGTGCCCAATTTACAAATCAAATTTTATCATAAATCTGTACATATAAAAACATAATATATACAGGGTGTGGTGATATCGTGGTTTCAGGCAACCACTGGGAGACTTAGCATGTAACCCCTGTGGATGAAGGGGATGACCTTCATCATACCATTTCTAATTATTGAAGCAGATCATAACCTCCAGGAGCAATGTCTTCAAGGAGATGAAACTGATGAAATATTTGATGTGTTTGAACACAGTGAAGAATAGGGCTACGAATGTGCTATAAAAGCATAGAAAATAAGCAAGGAGGCAATTAATAACCATTGAAAACCAAAAATATGTATGAAAGCAATTAAGGTTATGATTGATATATGCTATGGTTTGAATGTGATGTGTCCCCAAAACCTCATGTGTGACAATCCAGGAAGGATGGGTGGTTAAATGATCAGGATGCGAGAGCCTTAACCCAATCAGTGAGTTGATCCCAACTGGCAACTGAAGGCAGGTAGGGTGTGGCTGGAAGTTGGTCATTGGGGGGGTGTCTTTGGGATATATATTTTGTATCTGGTGTGGAGTTTCTCTGCTCCCTGGAGCCAGGCCTTCTGACATGATGTTCAGCCTCACCTGAGCCCCAAGAAATGAAGTCAACCTTCTATGAACTAAGACCTTTGAACCTGTGAGCCCCTAAATAAACTTTTCCTCCCAAAATTGTCCTTGTCAGGTCTTTTAGTCACAGCCACAAAAAAAGCTGAATAAAACAATAAACTATGTGGGTAAATTATGAATGCATAATTTATAATGATATTAATTTTGAATCTGAATATAAAATTGTAATTACAGGGATGAGGCAGGGAAGCCACAACGTACTTGTGTTTTGGTGATAGAGTTGGAGTAGAGGAAAGAAAAATAATTTTTTACATTCTGTTATAGGAATTTAATAATGTTTAAGTAGAAATTCAAGAAGTAGAAATATAAATTATTATTTCAAAAACAGGTGTACCTATATACCAAAGAAAGACCAAAATAAATGGCTAACCATTGAAAGGTGTTGATTCTAAACACCAGAGAATAGGATAAGCAGGGGAGCAGGGGGCTTCTCTTTCTTAAAATAAATCTCATAAAATCATTTACTTCTTTAAATTGTTGATACCTTTATCTTTGACTTTTAGAAAGGCAAGCTGTCTAATTATATTTATGGAACAAGTAAACTTAGATAAAAACAAACCATTCTCACTTATGAACTCCAAACCATACCATTGCTTCCAGAATTGAAGGATGATTCAATAATGAAAAATATTTAATATAAATCTTCATTGTAGCAAATTAACATAAAATTCTACACTTAAAAATTCCTTTTAAAGTATAAAATCCATTCTTAGTTCTTGGCTGTACAAAAACAGGCCATGGCTGGATCTAGCCCACAGCTATAGTTACATTACAAATTAGAACAGAATTCAATAAATTCCAATTTTACACATGAAAATCAAATTATTAAATCAAATATTTAATAGTAACAGACAAGTTCTTTCTTAAGAGGATAGCATACACCTACTATAACCTAAAAACCAGTATGCTCCTAAGTAAAAAACTATGGGAAGGAACCCTACTGAACTCAGAAATAGACAAGAATGTCTACTAAGATACCATGAAATGTAATTAAAGAAGAAAAAGAAATGAGACATATAAAAACTATAAATGTAGAAATCAGTTGCTATTATATGTAAGTGGTATCATTACATACTTTAGGGAAATTTTAAATTTATTTTTAAAGTTTAAAAAAATTAACTGATACGCATATATACATATAAACGGGTGCATATATACATAAATGGTTGGTAACATGCATAGAATGTGAAATGATCAAGTCAGGGTAATTAGCAATTCTACCTCTCCGAACAATGGCTATGAAGTAAATTTTTTTAAGAGAGAGAGAGAGAGAGAGAGAATCAATTTTATTTAGTTTTTCACATGGCTTTCCTTGCTTGAGACTTCGTTGTATACATGGTGCTGGGGTTTGAACTCATGTACTCGTGCATGCCAGGCAAGCACTGTTAACCGCTGAGCCACTGCTCCAGCCCTGAATTAATTCTTTTTTTTTTTTTTAAGAGAGAGAGGTACAGTGAGAGAGAAGGAAAGAGAGAATCAATTTCATTTAGTTTTTGTTGTGGCCTTTGTTACTCTGAGACTTCGTTGTATACATGGTGCTGGGGTTTGAACTCGTGTACTCGTGCATGCCAGGCAAGCGCTATAACCACTGAGCCACGGCTCCAGCCCCTGAATTAATTCTGTAGACCTTGTGTGCTCCTTATATTCTCTGTCACATGTCCATTTTCTAATGATTAATTAATTTACTTTTGAGGTGCTGGCCCTTGAGCAGGCTAGGCAAAGCCCTCTACCGCTTGAGCTACCTCCCCAGTCCTTAAATGCTCCTTTTAAAGTGTAAAACCCATTCTTAGTTCTCAGATGTATAAAAACAGGCCACAGGGGCTGGAGTGGTGGCTCAGTGGTTGTGGCACTTGCCCAGCATGCACAAGGAGGCACCACGTACGCAATGAAGTGTTGGAAGAATGAAGGTCACATGAAAAACAAAGTAAAATTGATTCTCTTTTTCTCTCACTGTCCCTCTCTCTTAAAAAAAAAACAAAAACAAAAACCTGCCACAGCTGGATTTAACCCACAGCTGTAATTTGCCCCCCACCCCGTATACCCAGAAGAAAGGGAATTAAGAAAAAGCCTGACAAATTTGAAGAGAATTCAATAAATTCATTTTTTTTTACTTATGAAACTCAAACAGAGCTCACATCTACAAAAATAGTTGGTTAGAAAGAAAAGACCCTATTTAAAATAGCAATAAAAATAAAATTCCTAAGAATAAACCTAATGAGAAATGTGCGGGATTTATAGTTTGAACTTTTAATGCTACCGAAGGAGGTGAATGAAGGCTTAACAATGGAAAAGCATACCACGCTCTGAGATTCTCAGTGTAATAAAGTTGTCAAAGATAGGGCATCCATAAATTTCACGTAATCCCAATAAAAATGCCAAAAAGGTATTTTTGGGGAACTAAACTAGCTGGTTCTAAATTTCATGTGGAAAAATTACCAAGAATAGTCAGGAAATTTTTAGAAAAATTAGAGTAACAAAGAAGGTTAAAACTGCCCTATATAAAAACCAATTGTAAGTCCTCCATAATCAAAACAACGTGGACAGAGAGAAAGGTCACTGAAGTAAAAATAAATAAATAAAAAACAGGTTAAAGTATATGAGAGAATTTTGCTTATTAAATTTACGATGTTGAGGGGCTGGAGCGGTGGCTCAGCGGTTTCGGTGCTTGCCTGGCATGAAGCCTCCTTCATGAACCCGAGTTCAAACCCCAGCACCACGTACACAACTAAGTGTTGGAGCAACTAAGGCCATGTGAAAAACTAAATAAAGTTGTTTCTCTCTTTCTCTGTCTCTCTCACTGTCCTTCTCTTAAAAAAAAAAAAAAGTTATGAAGTAATGACTTTTAAGCTATAAAACCTTTTATCACTTCTGCAAAGTGTAGTAGTAGTAATAATAATAATAATTCCTGAGTAAACTCAAAAGATAAACAAGAAATTGGGAAAATATTTGTAACACATAAGACAGGAAAAAGCTATATTCCTTAATATAAAAATAATAAAAGTAAATAGGAAAACCAGCTCTCTAAAGGAAAAATGGAT
Organism: Aplodontia rufa; assembly: GCA_004027875.1. Taxonomy (NCBI): domain Eukaryota; kingdom Metazoa; phylum Chordata; class Mammalia; order Rodentia; family Aplodontiidae; genus Aplodontia; species Aplodontia rufa. Next base: position 11,655 of record PVKS010041444.1, read on the forward strand.
AAACAATAGAATTAGCTCACAGAAAAGGAAACTCAAATAGCTCTTGAACATAGGATAATAATAATAATGAATAAAAATAATAGAAATGTAAATTAAAGCTATAAAATAACCGTCTTTTCATGTATAAGGTTGGTACACACTTTTCTTCTAAAGTTTGATGAACTAGTGTACAGAGGAGAATGTGGGAAAATAGACATTGGCATATTGTAGATGGGACTTCAAACTGATATGTCTTCTACGTGGTGACATTTGCCAAACTACCAAAATTCAAATTCTCATATCCTTTGAGTCAACAATTTCATTTATAAGCATCAATTCTGCAATTATACTTGCATGTATCAAAGAAAAACTGCTATTTTAGAAAGGGATCTAGGGAGACAATCAACCATGTAGCATACACTTTACCCCCCTGAGAATCCAAATAATAATTATGCAATCATTTAATTCTGGAAAATTCACAATCTAAGGTGAGGTTGACCTCCGGGTCACAGTGTAAGGTGCCTGCCACATCAATGTGGTTTTCCCCTCTTGATGGATCCAGCGGAGCATTTCACTGCCCCTAAGAGAGATGTAGAAGGGAGAAATCATGGTGAGACAAAGAATTCAATTTATTTGACTTTTCCTTGATTCTAGTTCTTTTAAGGATAGACGGCGCTCTTTTCAATTTCATAGCACATGTAACTCAGGGTTCAGTTCAGAATACAGCAATGCTTAAGGGGAAACTAACATTTTACTTAATGTTCCTTATGTGCCAACAACTGTGCTAAATACTTTATATGCGTTATTTATTTAACATCAGTGATTCTGACCCAGGCAGTACTGTCATCTCAGTCCCTATCCATAAGGAAACTAGGAATCAGGTACATTAGGTAGTTTATCTTGGGTCATAGAACTCGCACAGAATGTAAACCCACATCTATCTGATTCCAAAGGCCAAATAGACTTTCTTACCTCTCTATCTTGCTTGCTACATTATTTTCCTAGGGTAGATGTGACAAAGTGCCAACCAGCTGGACAGCTTAAAAAGGCAGAAACTTGGGGCTGGAGCGGTGGCTTGGCGGTTTCGGTGCTTGCCTGGCATGCACAAGTACACGGGTTCAAACCCCAGCACCCACGTACACAGCTAAGTGTCAGAGCAACGAAGGTCATGTGAAAAACTCAATAAAAATTGATTCTCTCTCTCTCTCTCTCTCTCTCCTTCTCTCTTTAAAAAAAAAAGGCAGAAATTAATTGTTTCACAGGTCTGGAGATAGATGTCCAAAATCCCGGTTGTCCTCCTTGAAAACTACAGGGACAGACTCCTTCCTTCCCTCTTCCTGGCTTCCAGTGATTTGCCCGAAGTGCTGAGTCTCTCTCTCTGTCTCTTTTCCTCTCTCTCTCTCTTTCTCTCTCTCTCTCTCACTCCCTTTTTTTTTTTTTTTTTTGGTACTGGGGACTGAACCCAGGGCACTTAACCACTGAGCCACATCCCCAGGGCCCTTTTTATTTTTTACTTTGTGACAGGGTCTCACTAAATTGCTCAGGGCCTTGCTAAATTGCTGAAGTTGGCCTTGAACTTGTGATCTTCCTGCCTCAGCCACCCTGAGCCACTGGGATTACAGGCCTGCGCCACCATACCAGGCTTCTTTTCCTCTCTTCCTCAAATATCAACCATATTAAAATAAGGGTCCACCCTTATTAATTAATATGACCTCTTAAAAAGTTACAACTGCAACTACTCTGTCTTCAAATGGGATCATATTCTGAGTGACTGAGGGTTAGGATTTATGCCTAACTTTTTGGAAGACACTATTCAACCCACAGCATTTGCTTAGCATACATTGGATGGATGTATCAATAAATACATGAATAACCAAAGAAGAACAGAGAGGCTTGATTAGAAGTGGGAGGGGCAGCACAGAGCTTCTGACGGACATAATTTATGTACTGATCATTTGCATTCTTTTTCATTGAGAACTGATGAAAAATAAAATCGTTCCCACACTTATCCAGTAAAATAAATCATCCCTCTCCACCTTCTTTGTTTCTGCTTCCTTTATTTGTTTCTTCGAAGGACTGGGGATTAAACCGAGGGGCACTCTACCCCTGAGCTGCATTCCCAGCCCTTTTTATTTTTCATTTAGAGACAAGGTCTCACCAAGTTGTCCAGACTGGTATCGAACTTGCAATCCTTCTTCCACACCCTCCCAAGGAGCGGGGATTAAGGGCGTGTGCCGTGGTGCCAGGGAAATTGCATATTTTTATCCTTACCCGAGAGCGTATACCTCACTTTGTTTAATCTTAGAACATCCTGTAAAGCTTGGAGTAGTTTCCCATTACACAGATGGGGAAACTGAGGTGCAGAAAGATTATGTAGAGAGCCCTATTAATGAGAGAAAAACTAGGACTATAGCCCACCCAGAACTCTGGCCCCCAAAGGCATTTTTCTTCTCAATTAAAAAAAAAAAAAGAAAGAAAGAAAAAGAAAAAAACTATCCACTTTTTTCCATTACGTTTACAACATACAAACACATGTTGATCATAATTTTTTTCCAAATAACACAAACTTACAGTAAAATGTGACAAACTTTCCTCACCAACCCAACCCACCCCCAGTCCTAAACCCCTGGCAGCCTCATTTTCCTTCCTGGCTTTTTTTTTTTTCTCTACATTTGCTGTCAAATATGTATATTCTGTCTATTTTTAGGGCTTGTTTTTTATGTACAGAGGGAATCAAATTCTGCATGCTGTTCTAGTACTGACATTTTCCACTTAACAACACCCTGGAGATCTTTCTCATGTGTCAGCAGAGCTGATGTTCATCCTGGATGCACCAGCCCAACAGCAGGGCTGGCTTCTGTCTTTATGGTCACCAACTAGGCTCAAGCCAGGGTTACAGATTCTGTTTCATTTCTTTCCTTTTTTTGGGTGTGTGTGTGTGTGTGTGTGTGTGTGTGTGCATATGCACCCACCCAAGGTCACTCATGCACTGGCATAGAACTCTGGGCCTCGTGTATGCTAAATGGTCTTACCACCAAGCCATACCCGAGCCACACCCCCAGCCCTGGAATTGCTTATTTTGAATATTGCCCAATATTCAAATGAATATTGTCATTCATTTGAATTGTTGTGTGGTGCTTCTGGGCTGCCACTTTTAGGTAATCATCTGCTTTTAGTGTACATTTAAGTTCTTCCGGTTGTTCACTTTCAGTAGGATGGCCCCCAACATTCGGTACCTATTTGTAGGTGAATATGTGTGAGAATATGAAACACTCTCTGCCCATCCAACTGCCCAATAAAGACACTTGTGATCACCTCCTGTCCTGCAATGCATCCCCTCCAAGAAGGCCCAGGTATCTGGACCTCAGCACCCTGAGAACCAGAGTGGCTGCAGGTGCATTACGGAGGACCCTGGCTGCCCTTAGGATGACCTGGGGAGATTCTGAATAAGGACCTTTCCCAGGCCTTATCTGCAGAAAATCTGATTTAAATGAACCAGGATGAGCCCCAGGCATTAGGATAACTTTTTAAAAACTTCTATGAAAGTCAAATGTATAACTAACTCAAGGTTAAGAATCAATTGAGGAGGCTGGAGCGGTGGCTCGGTGGTTACAGCATTTGCCCTGCACATGCATATACACAGATTCAAACCCCAGCACCCAAGTATACAACTAAGTGTTGGAACAATGAAAGCCATGTGAAAAACTCAATAAAAATTGATTCTATCTCTGTCACTCTTTCTCTCTCTCTCTCTCTCACTGTCCTTCTCTCTTAAAAAGAAAAAAGAAAAAAAGAAAAAGAATCAATTGCAAAGGTCCTCCCAGATTTTATTAAATACCTGCCAAAAGATTTGAAATGTGAAGAGGGAAAGGAAGGCAAGAGCGAAGGAAAACAGAAATGGGGCCGGTGATAAACTGACTCATGTCCCACGGCAGCTGTGATCAATCCCTGAAGGGCCCCATGTGATGAGCTGTGCCCCTCCCCGGGTGCTGCACCCCCACTCATGCATCTCCCCCAATCAAGTGCCAACTCTAACCCAGCGGTTCCCAGCCTAACATCCAGGGGATTTTTCACATAATGACACTGTTCCATATGATTCTATAGTAATGCCTATAAATGGAATGGAATCAGGGCATTATGGATTAGGCAAAACTCAGGACTGCGGAACACAAAGTGCGATCCCTAATGTCAACTACAATGGTTAGTAAGTAATAATGTATCAGTATCAGTTCATCATTTGCAACAAATGTATCACACCACTGCAAGATACTAATGACAGGGGAAAGAAAAGGGATGAGAAGAAGTGTATGGGGACTGTGCTCAGTTTTTCTGTGAAGATAGAATTGCTCTAAAAAATAGAATATATTCTTTTTTTTTTTT
>PVKS010041445.1:0-16009 GCA_004027875.1 Aplodontia rufa
AGAGCAATATTCTTAATAATTTTGGATCTCCAATAACTTCATTTCCTTGCAAACAAAAAAGAAAACACGTGCTTGCTTTGAAAATTGTCCAGAAGACTTAGAAGAGTGAAAAGGTAAAATTGATTGAAGTGTTAATTTTTAGCATGACGCAAATTGATCCTCAACCTCAACAATGCCTGTGCCTCGGTCTAGTGCCAGTAAGGCTCTATGTGTTCCTTTGCTCCTCACACAGTGAAACAGCAATGTTGAAGAAAGGCCTGCAAAGCTCCTTATTCTCTTACTGATGCTTCTACTTTCCTTTAATCCCACCCTCAAATATCCTTCCCTGAGATTAGTCCTGTAAGGAGCCTTTAATCAGAATAACTACCTACTCTCTCTCACGACTCATGCCCTGTGAGTCAGCAAGACAGCTGGACTCATCCTGATCTACATTACAGGCTATCTTGGCTCCACCAAATAATTAAGCCACCCCCATTTCCTTAACATATACTCTATAGGCTAAAACATGGCAAAGGCTCTGATCTTCATGACCTCACATTGTGTAACTTGATTTCTCACTGTGTGGTCATCTTTCTTCCACCCTCTCTTATGAACTGAAGGTTTTATTATGTGCTTTGTTATATATGGGAGAAATTACTGACAATTGCTTTCAAATTTTTGATCATTTAATATGAAAATATTATATATCTTCCATATTTCTGTGACATCCTCCCTTCTAATGAATGTCTTGTACCTTAATTCAGACATTTACATTATTTGCTATATCTAGATTTTTAATGAACAGTAGTAATTTAACTGACTTCTGAGCCTTTTCAATCAATGCCATATATAACATCCACTTTCTAATTTTATATCTGTCTTTCAAATACTCTGATTCTAAAATTAAATAGACCCTATTATGACCTATAAGCTACACACCATTTTACTTTTTATTGATCCCTCTCATTCTCCTGTCTTTCAATACAGGTTTTACATACTTATATGTACTTTTAATTATTCTCCTGCATATAGCCTAATTTTTTTCTCTTTTTCTGTTGATAAAACTCCCTCTGGTCTTGAGGGAGAATGGATTGTGATACATTAAACCTTTAACTTACACATTCTGCCTTACCTGGAGTTAGTGAATATAGCTGGGGGCACACACACACACACACACACACACTTTAATTTGCTAATACAATCTTAAAGAATATTCCCCCATACTTCTCACATAAACTAATTTTTCCCACTTTTCTGCACAATTCTTTCAACTTTCTCCCCATTTCTCAGCCAGCTTATCTTACTTCTTATATCACTAAAATCATGCAGATAATCAAAAGAAGTGTACCACATCAACCTGATACTAAATTTATGAAAATATTTTATTTTTTATTTCAAACACATTGGAAGAAATTTTAATATTTATTCCTATTTAGAGCCAAGCCACAAGCACTGTTGCTGCATCCCCCTGGTGCCCCTGTGCAATGAATGACTTTCAAGTTTTCTTCTTTTTCCTACATCACAATTTCATCAGCATTCACATACAGTCAACAGAAAACAAATAACACTTATCACTCAACCTCTCCCTCTAGTAACCACTGTCTTCTCCTCTTCTGTTCCTCAGCCAGTAACCATAATGTTCTGTTCACACTGTTTTTTTTATCTTCTGTTGAAATTTTCTGAATCCAGTTCAATTACATCATTTTTCCCATTGCTTAGTGGAAAAAAATCCAATAATCTCCAGTGTAATGTTGCTTTCAATCGTAATTTGCTCAATATAATAGCAATATTTGATATATGTAATTTTTTGTTTTCTGTCACAAATTTCACTAGGATATCATTAAAATACATATTAAATATATACAATTAAAAAAATATATATATATTTGTACCTCCCAAATTTGAACCCTTAATAACTCTAGAAATACATTGAGTCATTTATCTGCACTCACATCCTTACGTATGCATTTTATTTATTACCATGAATATATATGTGTACATACATATCATTCATATATATATATATACATATATATATATATACATAACATGTATATTATATGCTGATATATCTAAAAATCAAGTTTTTTCTGGAGTCAGAAAAGGATTATTTCCAAGAGATAAATTTAATGCGTGTAATTAATTTATGTAATATTTGCTTATACACTTTAACATAGTCTTAATGTTCACATAAAAAATGCAACCTTAAGACTGCTATCACCATGTTTATTGTTTATTTTCTTATATTCATTCACATAGTATAAATGGTTCACAAATTATGTAGCTCTGAACATGCAAATTCTATGAATTCTTAGCATTTCACATTTGCTAATATTTGATCCTCAATCCTTTTGCTTGTGTCACCTCTACTGCTAATTCCAAAGTCTCAATCATTATCTCTCACCTAAATGAATTCATTTGTCTCTTAACACACATTGCTATATTTTTCCAATAGTAAACAAGAATACCTAAAATATACGGAAAAAGTAATGTTTATTGTTGAACAAGACTTAGTGATAAGGACAACTGAATGAAAAGAGAAATTGCAATTAATAGATGGTAGATAAGAATTGTATTATTGTTAAGAACTGATTGTCTGGAAATTAAAACTTTAATATTTAAAAATGGAATACATTAGTAACTAGAAATCTATCCCATAAAATAGCCACAAGAGAGTTTTCTTCCAACAAAATACCACAATGATCAGCATTTGACTCCACAGTGCTTTTGTCACATCAAAAGAAGACTTGTATATGTAGTTTTGTGGCTAGTTTTATTCACATGGATTGTTTCTCCAACATGAAATATTCACCCTGTTTCTGAAAGATTCAACCATAGAAGTAGCTTCTAACCACCAATCTATGCTTTTATTCCCTGAAGGAATGACAGCATTATGGCAAAATCTGAATTCTGCAAAATGATGGATGAGGAAAATCCAAGACCTCCACTAGAGGTCGTGATCTTTTTGATTGAGAAGACTGTCCCTTCCTTACTTACTTCATTTCCTCCTCTTTCTTTTGTAATGCAGTGGAATGGGACTGCTCATTTTGAGAATAAAATGAAAACAAAATAAAAAATAACATGTCAGCTATTATCCAGGAGTAGAAAACAGGTCAAGATTCTTGTTTGATTAAGTTACTAGGGGAATATTTTTTTTTTCATTCAACATAGTCTTACATATAGGAGGGAATCATTGCCACACAGTCATGAACACATGGATATTGACGGAGCAAGCCAACGCTGATGGCAGTTCATGATCTCCCCGCTTTGAGTCCCCCCTGATCCCATATTTCCCTTACTTTACCCCTGGGTTAGTTGGGTTTCTCATGAAAGTCCAAGGTTCCCCACTGGGTTGATAACTCCCCTACTCCTTCCCTCCAGCTGCCTTTATATCCCTCCTATTCCCACCCTCCTTCCTGCCTACCTCCCTTCCAACCCCAGCATCATAGGAAACAATTATGCTTAGTGAAATATCCCAAACTCAGAGACTCATGGGCCGAATGTTTTCTCTCATATGTGGAAGCTAGAATACAATCAGAAACAGACTGAAAGTTGGCTAAGCTAATAACAACCTCAACATGGGTGAATTTTCACATGCGCAGGGGGAACCTTGCCTGTGGGGAATGCTTTTGAGAGAAGGGAATTGGAAAATCAGGAAAAAGTAGAGGATGAAAGCTAAGCAAGAAAACGTCTACTAGAGAAACATAGACCTTTCTGAAGCCCCCACTGCAGCACAATTCCCACACCTAGATGCAAAAGACTGTGATTTAATAGTTCCAAATCAGCCAGCAGTAAGTGAGATCTTAGGAAGGGGAGTCTCCCATTTTGCCATATTCGGTCCTCAAAAGAAGAGGGAATCTCTAAGGTACTATCAGACACTATTAGCAGAACTGGAATCTGGAAAACAGGCTGGTAAAATGGGTCAGTTCAGGAAAGCAACAGCACCTACTCTCAGAGCTGACCACCATCCAGGCACATGTGCCACGTTTCCCTACTGTGATATGTCATTTGGCTTAGTAGTCAGTATGGGTAAGGGAAAGCCCAGTCATATTAAACCTAGTAGGTCTGGAGACAAAAATTGAGGATACTTGTAGGGTTGGATTGGTGTCAGTGGTTACAGCAGTTGCATGGCATGCACAAGGGACCCTGGCTCAAACCCCAGCACCACATACACAACTAAGTTTCAAGAAAACAGAACCCAGATTAAAAAAATAAAGTTGATTCTCTCTTTCCCTCCTTCCATCTCTCTCTCTCTTCATTAAAAAAAGATACTTGTAAATACTTAAACATTTCTCAATATATATAGGTTAGAGGTTGTATATTTGGAAGCTCACTTCCGTAGCAAATTTCATTTCTTTCATCATCTAGAACATAGATGATGAAACTCAGAACTGGGTTCAGAAGTGGTAACCAAGGTACACACATAGCCACTAAAACACTATGTTGTTATCTCTTGATGGTTTCTATAAGTTTGAATTATTTGACACAATCTTAAGGAACATGTTTCTTAAAAATTATTTTATATATAGAATAGTATTTTAGATCACGTGATTGTTTCCTTTGCATATGAAATGTTATTCTACTCAATATCTTGTCATAATGGAAATGCTAAGCTCAATAAGAAAACCTAAAAATGATAGGACAGTGTTTAGATTTTGCAGGATTGTAGACATGGCAGAATGGTAACCCTTGGAATCTCCATATTTCTGAAACTATAAATTTAATGAGCCATCACATTTCTCAAATCATCATTCATATGTACTTCCTCCTCTTGTCATCATTGCATTTTACTGCATAAAACAATTAGTCTTTAATACTAAAAGTCATACCAACTATTACTTATATATATGTCTATCTTCTTGGTAATGAAAGGGATTATGTTGTTCTTTCTAATAAGCACTTATGCATTTTTCCTGTGTATGTTCTTCATTCTGTTCTTTCTCTTTTTTGTGTTTGATTAATTCCTATCACAATAATTTTGATTAGTATCATCCCAGCACTCAATCTAAAGAATTTGTGATGCTTTTACTAGTTCACTATAGTTTCAGATAATAGTAGTGTTCTTCTTGATATAATCATACATGCATGGAATTTAATTCAATCACTTTATGTTCCCAGTTCTTTCTCTATCCCCTCCTCATTCCTCACGTCTCCCTTCCTCTCCTGTACTGGCTTTCCTTCTATTTATTTATTTATTGTTACTGCATTATAGATATCCATAAAGATTAAATTTTCTGTGGTATACTCATGTACATACATCACACAATTTTGTCAGTTTAATTCCCCACTTTCTCCCTTTTCCTGTCCAACTGCCTTCCCCTCTACTCCTAATTCCCATTCTCTACTCCACTTTTATTTCCACAGCTTCCCCCACCTTTTACCCCTATTTTACTCTAGGTTCCACATGTGAGAGAGAACATTCTGCTCTTGACTTTCTGAATCTGGCTTATTTTACTCTCATGATATTCTACATTTACAAGAAAACATTATTATTTTTCTTCTGTATGACTTAGTAAATCTGCATTGTGTATATTCACCACATTTTGTTTGTTTTGTTCATTTATATGTTGATAGGCTCCTGGGCTGGTTCTTTAACTGAGTTACACTGCTATAAATGTTGATGTTCCTTTGTGACCACAATATGCTGATTTTAGTTCTTTTTGGATAAGTGCTCAGAAGTGGGAGAGCTGGGTCACATGGTGGTTCCATTTCTAGTTTTATGAGCAATTTTCATGCTGCTTTTCAAAGTATGAAAAGGTATAAGTGTACCTTTTCTCCAACTACCTTGTCATCCTTTATTATTATTTGCATTGTTGACTATTACCATTCTAACTAGAATGAGATGAAATCACAATGTAATTTCACTTTGCATTTTCCTGATTGCTGGGGATGTTGTACATTCTTTCATATATTTTTTGACCTCAACATTCTAAAGGTTCTCCATAACAAAACTAAGGTCAATATCATACTGAATGGAGAGAAAAAGAAAACTGATTTCTCTAAAATCAGAATAAGAAATTTATGTTCACTTCCACCACTGCTATTCAGCATAGTTCTTGAAACTCTAGTCAGCAATCAGGCCAGAGAAGGAAATTAGCAGGATACAAGTAGAAAAATAAGAAGCTGAAATTACTATTCTTGCTGATGAAATGATCCTATATCTACAAGGCCCAAAAATCTCCTTGATAAAACTTCTAGATATGATAAATAAATTCAGCAAAGTACCAGAATACAAGATCAACATTCATAAATCAATAGCTTTTCCCCATTCCAATAATGAATCTTCTGAGAAATTAGGAAAAGTTTGGCATTCACAATAACTTCAAAAACAAAGCAAAGCCAAACAAAACAAAACAGTGTGGGGAATAAATCTAACCACAGAGGCGAAAGATTATTACAATGAAAACTATAGAACATTGAAGAAAGAAATTGAACAATTCCTTAGAACATGGAAAGACCTCTGTCATAATATTGTCAAAATGGCCACACTTCCAAGTGTTATACAGATTCCAAGCAATCCCTATTAAAATACTAATGCCATTCTTCAAAGAACTAGACAAAAAAGTGTCCTAAAATTCATTTGGAAAAATAAAAGATCTATAATAGTCAAATTAATACTGAGCAAAAAGAGATATTGTCCAAAAAGAGCAAGGTACTGGTAGCAAAACAGACATTAAGTGCAAAGGAAAAGAATTGAAGACTTGGAGATAAATATGCATAGATACAGTCATCTGATACTCGACAAAGGTGCCAGAAACATACATTGGAGAAAAGGTAGGCTTTCTAAAAAATGGTGCTGGAAAACTGGCTATCCGTATGTAGAAGAATGAAAATAGATCCCTATCTTTCACTATGCACAATAGTCAATTCAGTGGTTGAACAACCTAGAAATTAGACCAGAAACTTTGCAACTGTTAGAAGAAAACATAGGTTCAACTCCTCAACATAATGGTGCAGGCATTGACTTCCTTAAAAAGAAATAAAACCAAGAATCAATGAGTGGATGCCATCAAATTAAAAAGGTTCTACACAGCAAAGGAAATAATTCAGTGTGTGAAAAGAAAGAATGGGAGAAAATCTTTGCAAGCTTCTCTTTCATCAGAATATATAAAGAATTGAAACCAGAATATATAAAGAATTCAAAATCCTTAACACACACACACAATAAAACAAGCAACCCAATAAATAAATGTGCAAAAGAACTAAACAGACATTTCTCAAAAGCAGCTAAATAATTTATGCAAAAACAGTATATAAATATATACATATATGTGTGTGTATATATTTTATTTTTTGTCTTATGTGCATATATAAATGTATATATATTATGTTTATTTTACTCCTTATACATACATTTATTCACCAAGTTTTTCTTGTTCTACTTTATTTTAAAAAAAAATTTTAAAGAGAGAGGGACAGTAAGAGAGAGAGAGAAAGAGAGAAAATCAACTTTATTTAGTCTTTCATGTGGCTTTCATTGCTCCAACACTTTGTTGTGTACATCGTGGTGCTGGGGTTTGAACTTGCATCCTTGCATATTTTAGGCAAGCACTGTTACCACAGAGCCACTGCTTCAGCACTTCTTGTCCTACTTTATAAAACACTTCCATTATTCCTGTTCAGGACTTATTCAAAAACATCCTTTTCTGTCTGATCACCTACCCTTACAATCCATCCACAAAATAATTGTATCATGTCTATTTCTGGAGCACAATATGAATGCTAGCAACCTTCTTTAGACCTTCCATTTACTCTCATTGTATGGTTAATAATAGTGCACTTTCCTGGAATGGCATGCAAGGCATTGTATCTGGATGTTACATGGCATTTTATACCAATCAACATACATCATCTTGTTCTGTATAATCCTATTGCTGGACATTCTGATGACCTTTCATATGCCTAAGTGTTGGTATTTGAATCTCTATTTTTTTCTTTCCTTTCCACCTGACTAATCTTCTATTCATGAACTCCTCAACTATCTCTTACTATAAAGGAAACATTGACTGCTCAGTAATTATGTCCACTGTCAGATTATTTTTATTTTCTTTTTATAATTATTTTTTGCTAAGTGCACATCATTGCTTCTTAAGATAATCTGCCAGGGCTAAACCTTTCCATTTTAATCTTAACACATTGTGATTTCACATTTCTTGTTAATTAAAATTTTCTTGGTATACAAATATGAGCAGTAATTTTCTTCCAGAAATTTGAGAGTTTCTTCTTGTATTCTCCCTCCCTGTTCTCTCCTCTAGTAAAGAAAATTGTCAAACTGTTATTCTTTGAAGGTAATGTGTAGTGAATGGGTGTGTTTTCTTTCACATATATTTAATAACTTTTATTCCATGTGCTTCTGTAGTTTAATTATGACATTGTTCATGTGAGAGATATTCCTATTTATCTTGCTTAAGACTCATTGAGCTTTCTGAATATGAAAATTAGATTTTCATCTTATCTGCACTACTCATAGTTGATAAAATAGACAAACTCCCCTAGGCAACCACATCATAGAACTGTATATTTGAAGTTTGTCCCTTACCTCTGTTTAATTTTCTGGATTTTTAAAAAACATTTTTTTTGCTGGATAATGTATTTCACTTCCAAATTATAGCTGTTACCTTGCAAAAGTAACTTCAGATTAACTAATTTGTTATAATATTGTTCTAAACAAAAGCAGAGTCACATCCCAACAGTAGTGCTTTGCATACCACCATTATCATGATACATTTGTGTCATTTGTGAACTTCATTATGCATTATGCAAAAGTCTGAGAAAAAGCAGCCTGCATAATAAAATTTTGGTACATGAATTAATGAGAGGAGCTAAAAAAGGTTAACTCAATTTGCCCAATTTTATGTTTTTCCTTTGATCATTAGCCTTTTTACACAATGAGTGTATATACACTGCATACACATATTTACCATTTTTTTTTACTAAAGAGGTAAGAAAGTAATGTTTGGTTTTGTATCAGATATTGTAGTCTACATTTGACATAATAAATACAATTTCAAAATCATAGCAACAAAACATAACTAATATTTCTATTTCGTAGGACTTGATGTGCACAGATTAGCAAGGGCCTCTGTTAATGGTGGTGGTCAGTCCAAGCCTGAGGCTGATGAATACTCTGTTCAACAGTGCTTCCACATTCCCCATAGCAGGGAAAAGAGAACATAGCAGCAACGCATCACCGTTTCCTGGGACGTGTCTCACCCCCTCACATTTCAGTGAACAAAGGAAGTCTCCTGTACAGGCATCTCAAAGAGGCTGTGGAACAGGCTATTTCCACAGTGGATGACATTAACAGCCTTTCATTCTGGACAGTGAACTTTTAGTTAATCTTTTGGTTACATGGACAGCATGGTGCTGTTCCTTAGTGACATAATATCCCCACTTATTGTGACATTGACCTCAGAGCCCTAGATCACTGGTTTTGCTTCACATGGAGGGGGTCACGATGTGGACTTTCCTATGCTCTCGGGATGATCTCACGCCCTTTTCTCTCCAGAAGAGCTGCTTCCACCTTCTGGAAGTTTCTTTACATTGTTCTTTTGACTTTAGCTGCCAGACAGGGGGAAGAGTGTGTTCTTCCTGTTTCCTGCTAAGAGACATGAAAGCCACTAAAAGATCTTCCAAATCTCAAAAATTCTTAGCCTCTTCATTAATGTGAACTAGCCAACATAACTATCCATGCAACCTAATTTTAATTTGTTTTTATTTGACTGTAGACAACACTATGAGCCACTAAGCACATTCATGGTAATTTCCACGATCTACTTCTCATGTTTATATTTGCTTTCTCATCTCTCATTATGGACCAATCACAGGTACCTGGAACTCATCCTCCTAGAGGGGCACAATGATTCACTTCTTTTACCTAAGGTATTTTTGTCATTTGGAAAGAAAAGTTTTGATGAAACTACATTGTTATTTCATTTATCTGAATTTTTATTGATAAAGAGGTTTAAATAATAAATGTGATATGAATATGATTAATTTCAACATTATGGCAAGAATGAGTTTCTAAATGCTTTTATACTCAAAGGCTTTATTTTCTATTTTGGAAATGCAGTATGAGAAGCAAATGCTTCTTCAAATTACTATGTACTTCGACTCTCTTCTTTTTCATTCCTTTTAACAAATCTGAATACTTATATCTCACTTTTTTCTTATAGTCACTAGCACACAGTAGTTACTACCAATATTTTCAAATTTTTTACCCCCAAGCTATGAGTTTGTTTTAGCCATGATCTGTCTTCCATGTGAACAGAACTGATCATTTTAGTAGCTTCTTACTCGTATTTTTTTAAGTCACCATTTTTTCCTGAAATAATAATTTTTTCTATTTTCTGCCCACTCTTTTTATTAAGAAACTTATTTGTTGAACAATCAAACATGCTTCTAACAAAAAATATAATATATAAGTTTTGAATATTGGATTTACCCTCCCAGAACCCTCCACTATCTACTGTTATCCGCCCCCCTTCCCAAAACATCTCTACAAATGCCTTAGGTTGTACGTCATTACAACTTTTCCGAATTTAAATCATGAAAATTGATCTCCTACGTTCCACATTTTAGTTGTTTTTAACGGCAGCAACCCTTTCTGATACTGCCGATTTTAGAGAAGGAGTAGGTTAGATATGCTGGGTAATAGACTGTTTCAGATGTCAGTTACTTAGTATAACAAAAGTTTATTTGCTCACATAACTTTTCCAGCACAAGTTAATTTACTCAACGTTGTCCTCACTAGAGGACTATTTCCAAAGTCACTTTGACAAAAGAGAGGAACAAGAAACAGAATAGTGCCTCCTTGTGCTTCTTTACAGAAACTCTTCTGGTCACTTAAACTACCAAGCCATTGGCCAAAGCAAGTCAGGTCCACTCTTAGTTTCAAGGGGACAGAGAAACAAAGTCCTAACATATGAGAAGATGTCCATGGTATCTTTGGTAAAGTGTAGCTAAGGCAGTCTTAGTATCTGGGCACAAATAACACAAATAAAATAAAATTTATACCCAAAGAATGGAGGGAAATTTAGAACTGACTTCCATGGCATCTATTTTGTTTTGTTTTTGTAATTTCATAATAACATTATCTTTTATTGCTGACTTTTGAAATATAGAACTATTTTAAAGTTTGTTTATATTATATTATTACAAGTATTTGTCAAGAAGTGAAGATAAAAGAGCTGTATGTTGAAGAGATTTCATTTTTACTCACAGATCATGTTAGAAATGCTCAAATTAAAACATAATTACAAATTTTTGAGATATACTTTAATTCTGGTTATTGGCATGCTTTTTTTAAAAGTTAACAGCCAACAGCCTATTATTTACTCTGAATATGGTAATCACTGCTCTTGGGTAAATGAAATGGGCCCATTTTTATTTGCATACTGCTTATATTTTGAAATTCATTTCCCTAATATATTGTTTGACTCAACTTTTTTTTTTGAAACCATAACGAATTTGGGTGAGGGAGAAGTCAAGAGCCCCTTTTTTTCCCTGTCTTTTTCTTTCCTTTTCTAAGTCATTGCCACTTCATGAAAACCTCTAGTTAGATTTAATGGGCTTTCTTTGACAATGCTGTATTCACTTATTTTAGTCTTTTACTTAAAGGCTGTAGATGCTATTCAACATGCTAAGATTTGTTTTGGAAATGATGATTCTGCTTGTGTGCCTTTCTTCGTTGGGGGTGGTATTTTTCTTTCTCTTCTCTATTAATTCAGATGCAGTGAGTGCAGCCTTCCAGGCATTAGCATTGCAATAACCCCAAGTGGTAAGCTAGTGGGCACTGGCCTGGAGCCAAAGAAGCCAAGCTGCCCAGGCTTCCTTGTGCTTTCACTACTCTTTCAAAGGACCTTTGCTGTCAGCTGAAAAAGGTGCCATAAATCAGGCTGTTTTTCCAGTTAAAATCCTATGATTGAATTAAAGAGCATCTTAATGTTATACAGGACTCTTAGGACATCTGTTAGAACCTAGCTGGATGTGCCATTGTCTAATGTACTGGAAATGTATTTTGTGACTGTCCAGTCTAGTAATTTTCTCGGCTGTTCTATTATTGTTAATGTCTCAGCAATTCCATTCTATGTCACTGAGTGGTCAGAGCCATTTCCTCTCACATTTCAAAGAGAGGCAGTTATCCTTTTTCTTTTCTTTTTTTATCTTTACCTGTGAGATACACACACACACACACACACACACACACACACACACACACACACACATGAATTTGTGACAAATATCTTCCTCTTAAAATCTTTTAACCCCTGACTGACTCAAAGGTGATTGAATATACCTACAAAATGTAACAATTCTAAAAAAAAATTATCCTACTATTTGAAAGTACACTTAAGAATTGACATAATGCAATATATAAGGAGTACAATTTATTTTACTAGAAATGAAGACTAAAGAAAATTTGAAAATAGTTTTGAAGTTTTCTTTCTGACATATATACACAGCAGAAAATACACAAGTTTTCATTGTTTCATCATTTCAAAAAGAATTGTTAAAAAATAATACTTTTGAGGGCTGGTTTCAATGGTATCACTAAAGACCACTTTTCCATCCATTTGTATATCAATTTAATGACCATAGTTTATTGCAGTTAGGAGTTATGCTAATTCTTTAACTTAAAAAGTTTATAATCTACCAGAAAAAAGAAAACAATAAATAGATCATTAAATATGATAAATATAAGCAGAGCATACAAGCAATCTGGTTTTATTAAAAATCTATATACAGGCTGGTCATGATGGCACATGCCTGTAATCTCATCCACTCTGGAGGTTGAGAAGAAGCACTGCTAGTTTAAGACCAGCCTCAGCAACTTAGGCCCTAATAACTAGATCCTGTCTCAAAATTAAAACTTAAAAGGAATGGAGATGTGGTTAAATGGTTAAGCACCTCTGGGTTCAATCTCTGGTACCAAAGAGAGAGAAAAAATTTTAAAAGATCAATTTATAATGTGTAGGTTTTTTCTTTAATCTCTCAATTTTTATTTCTTTTAAACAAGGAATCTTTTTCTTCCTAGTGCACTTTATATCACAAATGCAATTTCAATTCTATTCTTTATTGATAGTTTTCAGTTTTAAGCAAAATAATCTATAGGTTTAAATTCTTCTAGGCAGCATAATCTCTGGTTGTAAATTTATTTTCTGTGTATACCTATAATCCCTTTGCAATGGTAGGTATGTCATCTTGTCTACCGCAGTAACAGTTCTCTGTGGATGTGTTCTTCCCTTCTAATTTTGTGCAAAGGGAAGGATTATTGTGATTAGTAAAATTTATTCTTAGTGAAACATCTCTTTAAAACCACAAGTCTCTTCAAATCATCAGTCCTGATGGCAGTCTGTGCATTATTTCCTGAATAATAGTCATCACCTTTTAGCATTTTATGTCATTGCTGGTACTTTCTTTCTCCAAAATTTGCAGAATTAATTTTAAGGTCAAGACAGTATTTATTCATTTTTTCCACTATATTTATTTCTTTTATTTCGTACCTAAAATACTTCTTAAAAATTAGAAAGTGTGGTGCAATTAGTGAATTTCTGGGAGAGGATACATGATTAAGCAAGAAAGTAGAGGTAATTTCTAAAATAGTGACTATACATATTTACCATATTTTGTGAATATCGCTTATGTACTGTGTAAGTACATGTTACACATACAAATGTCATTGTTGTATATAAAAGACATCTATCTATAAAATACTGGGGGCATATGTGCTTTCTGTATGATTAAATTTTCATGTGATTCTTGTTTGCTTGCTTTGCATCTTGTTTCTCTTTAAATTATGCATTCATGCTGTACATATTTTAATGTATGGTATAGTTTTTTAAAAATACATTAATAGAGTAAATACATTGGAGGAATGAATTTGACAAATACGAACATTAAAATTAAGTCAAGTAGAAGATTGCAGTTTAAGATTTCAGACATTGTATATTTCTGGGCCATGCCAATGTACTGATATGATAGTGGGCAATGAAGTAAAAATGAAGTGCATTTTAAATTGCTGTAGCAGATGAGTTCAAGGATTTATGACCCTTCCTAAATGGGCTCTTTACAGCTTCTGATGTCATCAAGGATGATTGACAGGTTAGTCAACAGGAGTAAGAGTCAATCACAGCTGAAACCAATCGGGAGAATTAATTTCAGTGTGGCAAATTATTAGATTTCTGTCATAATGATTGCATATGAGAGATTATTAAAATATATATTAAAATTCTGTGGTGCATTTTAAATAATAAATTTAAAAGCAACACATATTTCTTAGATTATTTCCCTTAGCTTTATTTTTCAAAGTAGATTTATTAAAGCTATGACACAGACACAAGATCTGTCATGTGTTAGTTCTTACAAGGGTGCAGACTTAAAGCAGAATATTACTGAAACTCTAGAACTCTTTTCCTTTTCTACTCAACCAGGAATAGAGAACTCACAATCTCCTAAAGTAACTCATTAAGTTTTCTGTCCTCTGTAATTGAGGAAACATTTACATTTATTTTAAATATCTTCATATAATCATGAATCTTATATTATAGATTCATTTCCTTTGTGATGGCAGTGATTAAAGTTTAATTCTAACTAGAAAAGTTTTAAAATGTTTATAAAACAATAGAGCAATAAGTAAACCGTTGATTGTTTTTTTCCAAGTAGCTTAATTTCCAGACTTTCTTCACACATTATAAATATGTTTCCAGATAAATTCTTACATGCTATAGACTTTTTTCCCAGAGGAAGCAGAAGTCATTTTACCAAACAAGTAATTTAATTAAAAACAATCATTGGTTTTTACATTATTTCCCCCCTTTTCTGTGTTAAATTCATACTGGTGACCCTATAGAATTACAAGTTTCATTTTCTATAGTTCCAAATTAACTTATGCATAACCTATTATATTATATTACTCAATTTCTTCTATATCTCTGACTAAAGCAAGTGATTTATTTCTCCATTGATCATGATCTATGAAATACATAAACTAGGTCAGTTGCCACATTAAACTTCATTGTAATAGAACATAAAATATACCAAAGAAACAGAAATACATACTTTTCTTAAAGAGAAGGCAGGAGAGAGAAAGAGAGAAAGGAGAATCCATTTTATTTTTATCTGGTCTTTGTTTCTCCTGCACTTGTTTGTGTATGCGATGCTGGGGTTTGAACCCTGGTCCTTGAGAATGTCAGGCAAGTGCTTCAACTGCTGAGGTAATGTTCCAGCTCCCAGAAATATATTTTAACAAAAAATAGTCTGAGAATCCAGAAGAAAAGCCACCTCAGATCAAGAACTAGTCAAAAGTGTTGAGAGAGTGGCTGCAGCGGTGACTTGGTGGTTGCGGCACTTGCCCGGCATGCGCAAGTACACGAGTTCAAACCCCAGCACCCACGTACACAACTAAGTGTCGGAGCAACGAAAGCCATGTGAAAAACTCAATAAAAATTGATTCTCTCTGTCTCTGTCTCTCTGTCTCTCTCTCTCTCTCTCTCTGTTCTTCCCTCTTTAAAAAACAAGAAGTGTTGAGAGAAATTAAGAATTCTGAACCAAGAGAGGTATATTCAAGAATGGGATAACTTTTTTTACTCCTGTTCAGTGAAAAATGTAAACATATTTTATAAGAATTGGTCAGGTTGACTTGAGGTAAAAATGTCAGGCTGAGTGTAGTATACTGCTCAAGAAAGGATGAGGATAAAGGATAAGGATAAAAGTTTCAGAGCTGTACATTTAATCAAAGAACAAAAAACAGTGAGGAAATTATTTCTGATAATATTTAAGCTATCACAACAGTGCATAATAGCTCCCAGAGCTACCAGTTACTGAGATTTAGTAGATAAACAAAGTAAAATTTATGAGAAATGTAATGATCCATCAGTTATAATTGATGTAGGCTTTTAGATTCTGATTTAATTAATAGTATCAGTTGACAAAGGAAAAAAGTAATTTCTTGGTATGCTTAAAAGTGAAATATTTAGTTGAATAGGAACTAAAAAGCATTGACTATTGGTCCTAATTGAACCCAGAGTTT
>PVKS010041446.1:0-16012 GCA_004027875.1 Aplodontia rufa
GGGGGTGGGTAGGGGAGAGACAAAAACAAAGCAATTGCAACAATCGGCTATTTTTCATCAATAGTGGGTTTCGGGAGGCCTGTCCAGACCAGGAATTACTTACCCACAGCCACTCTACAACGCTGCATACCTTGTTCAGTGTTTGCATTTGATGTCCTGGCTATATGGCAATATAGTTAACTTATAAATGTAACTTTTTTTTTATTCACCCAGGAAAATTGCTACCTCTTCACCCTAGTGAAATTCTCTAGCTAACATAAAAGTGCTCAGTGTCCACCTGTTTTACCTAGCTACGCACTCATTCTGACCCACAGCAAAGCCCGGTTCCACCAACACCATTCCAGGCTAGGAGGACAGGAATGCACCATCTCACTTGGAAAATTGAAGTTGACGGGAGTTGCATTCTAATCCATAGCCCAGCCTGCTCAGGTCCAACTACTGCAGGGCGGCCACTGTCTCGGTCTCGCGGACGGTGAAGCTGTGGGCTTCTGCCAGCGCGGGCCGAAGGGTGAAGATGTATCCGTTGCAACCTCTAGACCCTGCAGGCGAAAGCCCCGTCTTGCCCCCAAAGACTAGCAAAATTATTGTGTCCTGCCTTTCTCAAAGATCGGTGGGCAGGTGCCCAGGAGCTCTCTCAGGAGAAGACCCTGGGGAGAAGTGGCGGCAGAAGGCGCACGGTCCCGCAACTCACCTTCTGCTGCCTCCGGGCCATGTCAGTGGGCTGCTTAGCGTTGAAGGGGTACGCTATGCACCTCACCACGAAAACGTAAAGCTGCAGGCGGATCTTGCGCTCCTGCTCCTCGTCCAGTTGCCTTTCGGGCTCGTCTCGTCCCTCGCTGAGCACTGAGGGGCTAGGGCTCACGGGTCTGGCCGCGCCACCTCCACCCGAGCGCCCCGGCGCGTCCCGCCGCCCTTCCCGAGCCGGGGCCGGCTGCGCTCTCTGAGAGCCGCCCGGAGCCACCAGCACATCGCGGCTCTCCTCTTCCAGCCCCTCGTCCGATTCCTCTTCGCTGGAAGACGGGTCCAGCATGGTGCTTAGAGTGCCCTGCCGCTTGGATCGCCGTCCCCAAGCGTCTCTCCTCCGTCAGCTGCACCCTTTAGGTCCGAGGGAGCCGCGGGGCTGGCAGCAGCGGCCTCAGAACGAAAGGGAAACTGGCCAGAGCTTTCCGGACACGTCGAGTTAGATTCAGGAGTGTTTCCTACCACCAGGGAGAAAGGGGCGGGCAGGAGCCGGAGGAGGACCGGGAGGGGGAGAAGGGGAGCCGCCGGGATTGAATAGGCGGAGTTAGCGTTGGGGGTGAGCCCTAGCGCCTCGGGAACTGCTCCGCCAGCCCGGGACCCGCAGGTCCTGTGGTCCGGCTCAACCCGAAAGCTAAGCGGCCCGAGCGCCCCAGCGCAGGTGGGGAACCTGTGGCGCCTACAACAAGCAACACGTGGAATGGAATGTTGAGCGGCCGCGGGGCCGCGGAGTGCGCGTGCGCGTGCCGCTGGCCGGCCCCGGGCCCAAGTGCCAGGGTGCCCAGGCGCGCAGTTTGCAGTGGCAGGGAGTGGCTGCGCGGCACAGCTAGGTGAGCGCCCACCTGCGGCTGCTGGGACTGCTGTGACCGCCACCACCCATCACCTTTTCCCCCCACCCGGCCGCATGCTTCCTGGGGAGGTCCAGGTGGGATAGAGGGCGGGGAAGACTATTCTCGGACCCGAACCTGAAGTCCAGAGTTGAAGATGAGCACAAAAAAAGTAAGACCTGGACCGTTCACCTCGAAATATTGTTTCGATGAGGCCGAAAAGTCTCTTACCATTCTCAGTTGCTGTATGGTGCTCAATTTAAGTCCAAAATATAAAAGTAAGGGGAAGTACGTAACAAGAAGAGAAGGAAAGGAGGCGTTTGAAATTGTTTTAATTTTTGCAAACGATAAACAAGATAGATTTCATAGTTGCGAAATGACGCTCTGATTCAGGTCAAATACAACTTGATTATTTTTCTGGGTTGGGATGCGATTGACTCAAAACAGGTTGTATAGTGTGGACATTCAACAAATTTCTCAGCGCCTGCCGGGTGTCCCATTCTGTTAGCCTTTAGCGGAGATGGAGGTGGACCGGCACAAAACACACGGTCGCTGTCGTTTCTGGCCTCAAGTGGGCGTCGTGTAGCTGCACCTGATGCCTGCCTTATCTGCGCAGATTTCACAGTGCGAGAAACACCTAGTAGTTTCTTTTTGAAATTCTGCTACTTGTGTCCTTAGTCCTAACAGAGGGGTAAATAAGCAAAACGCTACAATGGCAGGCAGCCTGCGCAGCGGCCAGGCTAGCAGAGAGGTGATGGAGCTCAGCAAAGGTAAAACCTGACAAATTCACTAGCAGCTTGAGCTACTCTGACACATGGCCAAATAACAGTTTTAGCTTTTTCAGGCTGCTTCGGTAGTTAGGTACACAAGAGAGAGGCTTTCCTTCTGCTTTGCTGACATTCTCCCTAGATGGGGAAGGATGAGACGATTACTTCTAGAGAGCCTTACTTATTTGTCAGTTCTTAACTGGTCCCTTAGTGACAAAAGGTCTTCACTAAGGCCTGGCTACAAGCTGATGGCCAACTGCCAAAGAATATGAAATCTCAAACACCCATGTTTTTAAAGACTTTTATTTATGGAGAGGTAAACAATACATGACAATCTTATTCATTTAGGTCCTAATATTGAATCCTTACTAGTTTGCAAAGCTCTGAAATTATTTATCTAATGACGTCATCAAAATAACCTTCCAAAGCAGGTGATACTACTATTATGATTCCCCTTTGTACCAGATCTTACACTAAGCTTTTTACATACATTATCTCTGTTATTTATTTTTAGTTACATTGTGCAGATAAGGAACCTGAGGTTATAGAACTTGCATGCAACTAGTGGAACAAGGATTCAACATAGTTCTGTAGTTCCAAATAGCGGACTTTTCTACTGCCATTTGTCTTGGTAACAAGTCAGTATATTAAATACATTGATTAAAGTGATAACTAAAATAAGAATTTAATTCCTAGAAACATAGAATACAATTTAAGTATATTTTATTGTTTTTCCTTTTCTTTCCAACCTAAGGAATATTTGTCAGTCTCTTGTATCAATTAATTACTATTACTTAATGTGATAGCTTATTGTTTTCTTCCTATCAAAAATAAAAAATCTCTGGGCTGGACAGGTGGCTAAGCGGTTATGGTGCTTGCCCAGCATGCACAAGTACATGGGTTCAAACCTCAGCACCCACATACACAACTAAGTGTCAGAGCAATGAAAGCCATGTGAAAAACTCAATATAAATTTATTCTCTCCTCTCTCTCTCTCTCATTGTCCTTCTCTCTTTAAAAAAAATAAATAAATAAAATAAAAAAATCTCAGGCTGGGATGGAGGCTCAGCAGCTACAGGGCTTGCCTGGCATGTGCAAGGACCCAGGTTCAAACCCCAGCACCACACACACAACTAAGTGTCAGAGAAACAAAGGCCAGATGAAAAAAATAAATAAAAAGTTGATTCTCTTTCTTGTTTCTCTCTCTTTCACTCTCACTCTCCTGCTCTCTCTTTGAAAAGTTAAATTAAATTAAAAAATAATAAAAATAAAAAATTTCCAAGGCTTAAGAACTCCATGAAAAATCATATGATGATTTTTAAAATAACATATAGAGTGCTTTCTCCAAGAAGATGAAAATATTTTAAGAGGCATAATTTGAATATTCAAAAGACAATAAAGAGAATATTTAAAGGTTTTCATTCATTATATATGCATTGCTTGAAAAACCAACATACACTGAAGCCATACTACTATAGCTAGCACAACAAGATACAGTTTTTAAGTTTACAGGTTAAGGAATTACAAATGAGAATAACATTTATTTTAATAATCAATAGAATGCAATCCAATGCTTATTCTAATAACTGGAGAGAAAATGGTAATACACGGAAGAAACAGCTCCTTCAGGAGACAGTAAAGGAAGGCTTCCAGGATTCCTGACCTATCTATGTCTGGAAGAATGATTCAGAGCTGTTGAGGTGAGGACGCTATACACTGGAGACAGCGTTTGTGAAGAGAGGAAATTGTTTGCCACATTTGGAGAACTGCAAATAAACTTGCCTGAAGTGAAGGATCCATATGAAAATGTGAGAGATCAGCTGGAGAACAGGCAAGGATGGACCCTGTAAAGTCATGTTTTGGGATTTAAACTATATCCTGAAGACAATGGGGCTCCACGTAAGAGTTGCAAGTAAGGTGCTCTGTGAGAGTCAATTTGAAGCAATGCTAAGGCAGTGAGAACAGAGGCCAGTTACCAAGAGAAAATGAGTAAGGAAATATGGGGAAGAATCAATGAGGGCTTGAATTCAAGATAGGGAAAAAGAAAGGAACGCTTAAAAGATGGACAGGAATTAATGGTATTATAAAGTTCTGGGAAAGTGTCAAGGTGAGAATATGCTTCCCAGGTCATTGCAACTGTATTAATAATATGTAAAATATGGACTTGTAGAATATAAGCATATTTGGAGAAACATCAATTATTTGAGGAACTCACTCAACATGTTAGAGAAATCTAGACACCGTAGGAAATACAAACCCCTTATGCAAATCTGGATAAGAAAATCATCAACATATTGGTGGTGGTAAGAAGTTACAGGTGTGAAGGTCCAGAAATTTTGTATTCAAAAAAGGGAGAGGGGCCAAAGATGGGACTCTGGGGAAGCCTTATTTCCTTTTCTCCAATAAATTAATGGTTTGAAAAAAAAAGAACCTGAAACAAAGACCTATCATGAGAAATTAATTCTATCCTAATAATTTTAAAGAAAGTTTTCAATTTTGTGCTAATGTTCTTGCAAATTTTGTCCCTTATATAGTAACTTTTCATATCAGTAATTTCAACAATGCTAATTTAATTATTGATTAAATAATGTACAAGGTAAGACTTTGATTCATACTATTTCATAAATACACAAAATATACTTAACCTTATTCAATGATTCATGTTTACTTTTGTAAAGGTGAGTATAAAAACAAATTGAAGTTATAATGCTCTTAATGAATCACCTCTAATGATAAGGAAGGATGCATGCACAGTACTAAAATAAAACAAAATGTGTTTTGGCAATGATTTTTTTTTTCAGGGCTGAGGACCGAACTCAGGACCATGCACATGCTAGGCAAGCGCTCTGCCACTGAGCTAAATCCCCAACCCCTTGGAAATGATTTTTAAGGAAACAGGTGTGTGACCTGAATACCTATGGGAGGCCTGTTTTCTGATTGGGAATTTATTTGTGCATTTGACCTGAAAGGGAAGTATTAACTCTTTCAATTCACAGACGAAGACATTCTTTCACTAAAAAAGCATTTTGTGGCATCCACCAGACACTTAGCAATAAAATATTGCTCCTGATAAGCTAAATATGAAACAGACATAGGCACAAAATAGCTAACTGTGCTGTAATAGAACAATATACACTCTGCAGCATGAGAGAAAAATATTCTCCAAATATTGCTTAAGTATTTCGGAAGAGGACAGTCTCTTTTGTAATATAGTTATGACTAAAGTTATTTTACAACACAGAAATATCTTCATGTCAAATGGAAGGACAGTTTTGTAATACATATGGGATAAGTCACTCCCCACTAACAATAGGAGTATGTGTTTACAAAAGTAAGATTAAAACAGAGTTTTTGAAGTGCTAATATGAGCAATTATGTCTTATGAGGAAATCATTTTATGAGCTTTCTAAAATCATCTTTTAAATACCATTTCTCTTTTTACTTTACTTTTTGCTTTTTTCCTCCAATTAGAATCTGTCTCTAGCAAGGAATTATTCTGAGACCCAATGATTTTCAGGTAATGAGTGAAGATATGTGCATAAGAAAAGGACAAATTCATCAGTAAATGAGCAATACACGTACACACACACAAGATACATCAAAGAGATACTGAGATTAATGCAAACAGTTAAAAAGACTAAAGACTACCTGTATATAGTAAGCTTTCAGCTAATGCCAAGAATTTTACTTTTATTGTAATTGCTTTATTATTAAACTGAGTCATAGAACTATAGAAACAAAATGTAGATAAAGTTGCAAATGATTCTGTTCATTCGTTAGGTTTTACACAACTCAGATTTTGTATTTCTGGATTATTAGCCTTAAAACAACTGGACAAAACTCCCTGTTATGGTCTAGATATGAAGTGTGCCCTGAGTCTCATGTGTTGAAGGCTTGCTCTCCATTGC
Source organism: Aplodontia rufa (assembly GCA_004027875.1). Classification (NCBI taxonomy): domain Eukaryota; kingdom Metazoa; phylum Chordata; class Mammalia; order Rodentia; family Aplodontiidae; genus Aplodontia; species Aplodontia rufa. Next base: position 6,241 of record PVKS010041446.1, read on the forward strand.
AGCATTACTCAGAGGTGAGGGTTTAAGGACATGGTTGTCTGAACCGTAAGGGCTCTGATCTCAGTGGATTAACCCACTGATGGATTAATGATATGAAGACATTATGGGGATGTGGTAGAAACTTTAGGAAGTTGCCTATTTGGAGGAAGTAGGTCATTAGGGGAGTATCCTCGAAGGATATTTTTTGTCCCTGGCCCCTTCCTTTGTCTCTCTCTGTTTCATTTCTGCAGTAAGTGGAACAGTTTTCCTCTGCCACACTCTTCTGCCATGACGCTCTGCCTCACTTCAGACCCGAAGTAATGGACCCAGTCAACCATAGGCTGAAACTGATGAGACTGTAAACCAAAATAAAGTTTTCCTCCTCATAACAGAGGTATTTTTCAGCGGTGAACAACTATGTGTTGTGATATCTTTTGAAGATTTCAGACTATTTATAAGGTTTGACTTCAAATAAGAAGCTGCCATCCTTCTGTTCCTATTAAATCCGTGTGCATTCATTAGTGATTGATTACAGTTCTGCTGCCTTTAATTTTCCATGTCATTAGAAATTTGAAGGAAGTAAACAAATGTGAGTTGGATTGCACAACACAGGGAGGGAAAAAATGTGGCAGCACATCATGACCTGTGTTCAAAGTGTCAGGAGGGAAATCTTGCACTAATTCAAGATGTGTGGTGTGTGTATGTGGTGTGTGTGTGTGTGATTATTATGGTCTACAGGGAAGCAGATATTTAGCCTAGGATCGGACATTTGTGTTTCAAATGTTAATAGAGCCACAAACTTTATGAGATTTTTGTGACACTGGATAAAATGTAGGAATTGTACATGTAAATGGATAAAGCATTAAGTAACCAGAGCCTTTTTTCTCTCCAGCTTTCATAGTTTTTGTACTTATATTGACTTCTTTGTTAAACACATTTTCTGCCAGTCAATAACATATATTGAGTGCCCATTTTATATTAAGAACTATACTTGGACACTCTACACAGAAAATTGCATTGATTGACTAGGAATTCAAACAAAGTCTCATTTAAGAGATAAAAATTCTATTACTATAAATAAAACAATTTAACCTATTTCAAGAATAATGCCAAAGAAAATAAAATGATGTAGTGTTTTTTGTTCTTGTTGGTTTGTTTTGTTTTGTTTTTTAGAGAGGGACAGAGAGAGAGAAAAGAAAGAATCAACTTTTTTATTTAGTTTTTCATGTGGCTTCCTTGCTCCGGCACTTCATTTTGTACGTGGTGCTGAAGTTTGAACCCACATACTTGCACATGCCAGGCAAGTACAGTAACTGCTGAGCCACTGCTCCAGCTCTGAAGCAGAGTTTTTAAGGAAAACACTAAATGTGTCTTTACTAACAATTTACAATTACTTTGGTCTATAGCAGTTGTTTTCAAACTTTTTGTTCTCAAGACTCATTTTCACCTTGAAAGTTATTGATGACCTCAAAGAACTTTGATTTGGGGTGGGATATACTTATCCATATTTCTCATATTAGAAAAATAAAACTTCTAAGATAATTTAGAAAAGTCTATTCATCTAAAATAACAAATCTGTCATATACCATAAAATACATAGTTTATTTAAAATAATGTATTTCCAATTTGAAAGGTTGAATGAGAAGAGTGGCAATATTTTACACTCTATGAATTTCTTTAATATCTGGCTTAATAGATTCATCTGAAATGTCATGTCAGTGTCTACATTTAACCTGTTACTATATACAGATTTTACTCAAGAAGATGAAAACATCCTGACTTCACATAGGTAACGCTGCTGGAAAAGGTGTATTTTTATAGCCTTTTAATATAATTATGTTTAATCTTCTTTGATATTACACCAAAACTCAATAATTTACTATTACTTTGGTAGCTCTTAAATGTTAAGTTCAATGTGGAATGGAAACCAAATCAACAAATTTATCTTATTGGGTGACATTTTAAAATCCATTAGTGTATCTGGTTCACTAAATTATGTACTTTACAAATGTTGATGCTTTTTTTTTTTCTTTTTGTACCAGGAATTAAACCCAGGGGCATTGTACTACTGAGCTACATCCCCAGCCATTTTCTATTTTTATTTTGAGACAGAGTCCCACTAAGTTGCTTAGGGCCTTGCTAAGTTGCTGAGGCTGGCTTTGATCTTGTGATCCTCCCACTTCCACGTCCCAAGCTATTAGATTAACAGGTATACCTAATCACAACCAGCACACTTTATTATATAGTATTTTTAAAAACCACATTTATCAATAACCACCAATCTCATGAGAAAAGTCTTTAAGTCTTGGGAAACTATCAAGCTCACAGTTGCAGATACAAGTTTTATAAGACTATAATTTTCACTTGAAAACTTGAATTTTATCACTGGCAACAGCACTGGCAGGTGTTTTCATTAATGTGACAAGCTTGCTTTCTTCACTTTTGAGAAAAATGTCTGCAGAATATCCAGGTCTGAATAATTACACTTTTTCTGTCAGATCTCTCAAGTAAAAACAGCGTCCCATGAAACCACAGCTACCTCAACCTGCAACTCAAACAGTTGCTTCTCCTTGAAACAACCATCATGCTTCATTATGCAGCAGAAGCGCTTGTGAAATACTTTCCATTTTGCCTTATGAAATATTTTTTAAAGAAATCCATGAGTCAAGATTTAGCAAAATTAATAATTTTTACAGCTTAACCAAGATCATTCCTAAGTGAAACTAGCTTTTTCCCCCCTCTCACACTTCCTAGCAGTGAACAACTCATGATTACTAGCACATTTGTGTCTACCGCTTTCACTCACTCTAAGGCCATAGCAGTTTTACCACCATAGCTTCTGTGACATCAGGGCAAGGTCACGGCAGTAAAAATGACTCTCCATGTTTGAGCATTCTTAGAAAAATCATTTAACCTTTTAAAACTCCTCTGAAAGAGTCTTAGCGAACCCAAGGGGTTTGAGGATTTCATTTTGAGAATCCCTTGCCTTCAAGGTTATATCTTTAATTTTGCTATTGCACAGCAAACACATTGGAAGCTCTCACCAAATAGTTACCTCAATATTAATTCTCACAGGCAGATTTATAGTAAAAGTAGGTATTACACTATGTTGAGCAAACTTATCCAGTGAATCCCGTTACACTTATAGATTCTATGTCTTCTTTCCTAGTTCAGATCTAATTTTTCATGAGCTTTTATACAATCTGCCCTTCAAAATGCATTGTATTAAATTAACAAGATTGCCCTACAATATTAATAACAAAATTTATTTTGACATGAAGATAATTCTACATTTGGTAACCTGAAAATTTTCATTAATCATCTTATTATATCATACCTTGGATCTGAATTTAAGCAGTATGAATCTCTATTATAAATCTGAAATCTCCCTGGATTTCTTATTTAGATAAAGAATAGCTGTCCATTTCTGACAACTGACTATAAAAAATATGATTATGTCATGGATTTTCAACTTGAAGTTATTTTTCTATTAATGTAGATCTCAAGGAATAACATTTTTTACTCAAGTGGTAGTGAAATTATATTTGAAACAAAATTTTGGAATTTTAGAAAGAGAAATGAATGTACACATATACGTGTGTGTTTCTGAGGGAGTGCATATGTATGTATATGTGTGTATGTATGATATGTATATCAGAGGGGGAGAAAATGAAGATGAAAGAGAGAGACAGAGAAAGCAAGTACCTGTATATGAAAAATCTTAGGTTCTCTCCACCACAAGAAGACTGTTCATACCTTTATAACCAAATCTCTGATTTTTCACTTCTCAAAACTATGTACAAAAAGAAATACATGGTAAATAAAAAGAATAGCCTAGTGCAGTGGTGCATGCTTACAATCCCAGTGCTTTGATAGGCTGAAGGAAGAGGATCACAAGTTCAAAGTCAGCCTCAGCAATTTAGTGAGGCCCTAAGCAACTTAGCAAGACCCAGTTTCAAATATAAAAATTAAAAGGGCTTGGAATGTGGCTCAGTGGTTAAACACCTCTGCATTCAAACCCCGGTATCAATAAATTAATAACTACTACTATTTAAAAGTTTAGAGCATAGATGAGCTCTAGGGAATCCAGAAACTCCTAAAATTATACACAAAATGAATAGTATACTTAAGATTTTTTTCTAAAGAGAGGACCCAAATTTTTTATCACAGATAATAAGACATCAAAAAGTTAAGAACTGCTGGATCTGCATCTTGGTTAGAGTGGATAAATCACATAATGCATCAGGTCCACATCTGGTTACTAAAGTGAAGTAAAGATTAAGAATGTGAGCCACATTTAAGTAACTGTGCTTAATTCATTGGGGAGTCATAACTATTTTTCTCTTACTTTCTTAAACTGGCGTGTATTCTACATTAAAATAATAAGAAAGATTATTAGGAAGTTTTTATTTAAAAATCCTTGTCTGAAATCTGAGTAATAATAATGGGTGTAAGTCATTGATGAAAATAATTAAAAACTAGATCAACATAAGGAGGCTTTATGACTAGCCACACAGCTTTAGCAGACAGACAGGTTTCTGATCACACCTCAACTTCTCAGCATTCTTGAGGAAGTATGATGTACAGCTGGTGGTTTTGTAGTTTCATAGCATAGCATTGTCACAATGCAATACTTAGCAATACCCCAGTGTCCTCTAGAGTCAAAACAGAATTTAGGGCCAAATGTTTTTACAAATCTTTGAATCTATATTGTAATAACAGTTGTTCCTTCTTAGTATAATTCTTAATTGTGAAAGAAAAAAAAGAAACACAAATCTCCACTTGTGCCTTTCTGTTCCACACCATCAGAGTCACACAAATAAACACATGATCACCTGCATATGCGTACACAGGAGTTTCTTGGTACTGCATTGCTCAAGATTTTTATATTTCTAAATTTTACAAATATAGAAATATCCATAAGATGGTGCTGTATCTTTAATTTAATTTTACATTCTTGAATGCTAAAATACATCTATTATAAAAGCAGATTGAAGACTGAGTTGGAGTTTCACATTTAATAAGTCTTATGCTGTGAAACTGAGAGTACAGTTTTAAGCAGGATTTTTTTAAAATATCTTAATTTTCACAAATCATCCAATTAATTGCTGAGGTATCTTTGTTCCACACATAGTAGCCAGCTATACGATAAAAAAATTGAAATTCTAATTTCAGCAGGCATTTTCTGAAGAATAGTTACTTTTCACATGCCATATTAGACAAATGAAGCAGCTGGATTATATACAGTATCAATATCTACCAAGGTCAGCAGTAGTCATTAAAATTCCTTTGAAATACCCAGTTTGATGGAAATTAGAAATAACATTGCTTGCAAGCACTTGCTTTCATGTATTAAAGAACTGTGGAGAAATTACTCAGTAATTTTCTATACCTTGTAAGATTATTTACTCAGTGAGGGCAAGGTAATCTAAAATATACTAACTGTAATTTATTTCTGATTTAGGGTCATGTAACCAAAAGAAGTAATATTTCATTTCCCATTTAATTATTACTTGTAAACAGAATTAATAGGTAGAATGCTTAGAAACTGATTATATGGTCTTTATTTTCAATATGAGTTGTCTTATGCCAAAGCAAAAGAAAGCTTTTGTATTGGAGGTGACTAGGTGACAATGAAAAGCGTGTTTATGAAAGAAAATATTAAGAGACATGACAGCAATAATATCTATGAGTACATCCAAGGCAGAAAACAAATTACCATCATATAACCACATGGTACTCTCAGATGAGATATTTATCCTATGATTTGGGAGCATATTCAATTTCATAGATTTGCTCTCCTTTCAATTGCTCAGAATTTTTTTCTGTCTTTGAACAGTGCTGCTTTTTGAATGAAGCAGCATTTTATCTCTTAATCCAAAATGATCCTACAATTTTGCAAAAAAATTTTGATTAGTATCATATAACCAAAAGAAGTACCCCAGTGATAGTAAACAGAGTCCTATGTAGCATTGTATTGCAAAATAGAAAAACTGAATGAATAGATATTATTTAAAATTTTATATACAATAAGCTAACTTTTCTGTTATCAAAATGTATTAATCTTTTAAAAAATTATAAAACCATTCTAAAAAATTGGCAGTACCCCATGTGTGAGGACATTTTTACATTCTCAAAATTTTCCCAGAACTTAACTTTTTAATTTTTTTGTAATGTACATTTTTCTTACTCAAACTTTTAAAATAGTATTGGGGTTTATGTAAATAAAATGACAACAGCAAATTTGACATCAATTTGATTTAGAATAGAAGTTAAAATTAAGAAACTAAAATCAAGTGATATTGTTGACATCATTTTCATAGTAAGATGGTCCATCAACGTTTGGAGTAGTTATCTTTCCACTCCCTGTATCATAGTGTTTGTTACACCATGATACAAAATAGACATTTATATCAATGGAACCTTACCACAGACCATTTTCAAAGACAGTGTTGTTCTATTCATTGGCAGAAATAGTTTTATGACATATAAAAAAATCTTGTAACTAGGGGGGGAATCAATAATGTAATGTAGCTTACTCTTTACTCCCCTGAAAAGCCAAACAATATTTATGCCATCATTTAATTATAGAAAATTCACATACACACATATATATATAAATGTACATATATATATAGATAGATAGATAGATACTTATATCTGTTATAGGAGAAATATAGAAGAGACTGGGATGTGGGTGATGTGGGGGTGATCCTGGATGGGGACATACCATATTTTTTACTATATATGCATTTATGATTGTACAACTCCTCAATAAAATATTTAAAAAATCTTGTGAGCATTAAAAAGATTAACAAGATTGACATAACTCATAAGTTTTGTTTGCACATTCATTTTTAAAATAGACCAACAGGATCTGCTATAAAGAAGGAGATCAAAGAGAAGATAAATATCTCTATCTGGAAAGACTAAGGACACCCAGGGAAATGACTAACTACAGGAAATCTGAAGTCAGTCAGTAGACCATGAAAAAATGCCAGGAAAGAAGCCACAGACAGGTGGTTTTATTATGGAAATCCCCAGAGCTTAATTAATCCAATAGATATTTATTAAGAATTCACTTTGAGCCGGGCACTCTAGTGAGTGGAGGGAATAAAAAATGAGCAACATAGATTCGATTTCTTCTTATGAAACATCAACCTTATGAACAAAGATAGATATTATTTCAAAAACCACACAAAGATATATTGCATGCTGTAATTTTAATTTTAATTTTAAACTTGCTAAGAACAGCAAGTTGGTATAACATGACCTAGTGTGGCAAAAGTATGTCTGAAGCAAAGCGGTGTCTGAACCCACTTCTTCAGGGTAAATGTGAGCTAGAAAGTGCATCCTGGTTGTGTCTAGGATTTGCATCAATATTATAGGATTAGGTTGGGAAGGGGCTTTGGATGAAAAAAGATTAGACACATTATTAATAATTTCAACAATAAAAATAAGTGTGTGTGTATGTGTGTGTGCGTGTGCGTGTGCGCGGTGTTCTAGGCAGAAGGTGGTACATGCATGAAGGCCTGAGACAAGAAGGAAGAACTTGGTTCCTTCTCAGATCCCAAAAGAAAGACAGAGTAGTGGAAGCAGAGAACTAAAGAAAGACAGTGCAGAGCCATGAGGAGCATATGAAGGGGTTTGGCCTTTATCCTAAGAGCAATGATTGCTGTTAGGAATCAGAGTTATATTCACATTTTTTAATCTTTTTATAATGAAAATCTCTCCAGTTGTACTGTAAAGATTAGAAGAAGGCAAGAATGGAAGAAAGCAATGGAAATGGAGAAAATGAAATGATTAGAAAGAAATATAGGATATTTAATTGAAACATCTTGAAATGGATATTAGTAAAAAATGAGAGAATGATGTTAGGATAGTCTTCCAAAAGCTTTTTTCATTTAATTTTTCTTCTACTTTGTATGACATACATGTGATAATTGTGGTTAATATATGACACTGATAATAGAGGTTAAAATATAACATACTTCACCATCCAAAATTCATCAATATTTTTCTATGGCATTTTTAAATCAATTGAATTATTTTAACTGATACATAAAAACATAGAAATTGCACATAATATGGGGTAGCACAGCTTCTAAATTTTTGTTTGTGCAACTTTAAGCTTAAGACATTCTTTTAATGAAAATTTTCTTTGTATTCATCTGATTTCAACAATAACACTTCAGTTTAAGTTTTTCCTTTATACCATGGAAATCTGAGCATTTTGTATCTTCTTTTCTCTTTTTAAGTCCCTACTATAGTTCTAAATTCTTTCCTTTGGTTTCCTCTTGTGTCTGGGAACCATAAAATTAAGTAAGTTTTGATGAGTAAGGTAAAACGCTGGATCCTGGTAAGCAATCCAAGATATGAATTATACTTATACACTTGTATGCTTGCTATTTAATTCCTTTCTGTAACTCTGTTGATTTTGAATGTCAAGAATTGTAAGCATATAATCTTTGGACAGAGAAAGTAGATATTTCAGAACTAAAATACAGAAATCATGATGAAAATGTATAGCAAAACTAACTAGAAGATTGATGTTTCCTTTCTTTCAATACCATATTTGATCTGTAACTTGTAACACATTAGAGATACTGATATATTAAATTACATTGCTAGCATATATTATTTTTTTCCTTTTTTAAATTTTTTTAAGGAGTTATTATACAATCATAAATGCATATAAAGTAACAATATGATATGCATATATTCTTAAACCAGAATTACCCCCACATCACCCATACCCCAGTCTCTTAAATCTTCCATATTTCACCCCTACAAACAATATAAATGCTTAGGTTATGAATTTTCCAGAATTAAATGATTGCATAAGTAGTATTTGGCTTCTCAGGGGGGTGAAGAGTATGCTACATTTTTCTTTGTCTCCCTGGATCCCTCCCTATTCTCCCACCCTTTTCCCTTCCCAACTTATGCCCTCCCCATGCCCTATATATCTATTGTTTCCATAGATTATGTGCTGCTGTGCCTTTGCTGGGTCTAATACATGAGTTTGACCACCTTTCACACAGGCCTGGTTTATCTCCAGCCTCCACAAATGAGTGAAAACATTTGACCCTTTGTCTCTCTGAGTTTGGCTAACTTTGTTCAGCCTGATTTTTTCCATTGCCATCAATTTACCTTCAAAGGCTGCAATATTGCAATATTATTGTTTCTAAATGCTGAGTAGAATTCCACTGTATGTGTATACGTATGTGTGTGTGTGTGTGTGTGTGTGTGTGTGTGTATCACAATTTTTGATCCATTCATCCAGTGAGGGGCATCTGGGTTAGTTCCATACGTTAGCTATTGTAAATTGAGCTGCTATGAACATAGATTTTGCTGTGTTGCTGTAATGTGCTGATTCTAACTCTGAAAAAATACCCAGAAGATGGATAGCTGGATCATATGGTGGGTCCATCTCTAATTTTTTGAGAATTCTCCACACTGCTTTCCAGAGCGGCTATACCAGTCTGCACTTCTACCAACAGTCTAGCACATATTAACTAGCTGCCAGAAATGGTTCAGGATTAGGTATAGCTACTAAAAGATTTTAAGTGAGACAGAAGGAGTTTCCCTCAAAACCCCCAAGAGAATAGCTGTCACAAAATGAGGCACTCACTACAATAAAGGATATTTAAGTAAAAAAAAAAAATTTTTTTTTGTAGGAGGGAACAGTGATAAAGAGGGAGAGAGAAATTGAGAAGCAAATTTTTATTTAATTTTTCATGTGACTTTCATTCCTTGGACACTTAGTTGTGCATGTGGTGCTGCGGTCCGAACT
>PVKS010041447.1:0-15995 GCA_004027875.1 Aplodontia rufa
AGAGACAGAGAGAGAGAGAGAGTCTCAGCCCGAGAGACAGAGAGAGAGGGAGGAGAAGGAGGAGAAGGAGGAGGAGGAGGAGGGAGGAGGAGGGAGGAGGAGGAGGAGGAGGAGGAGGAAAGAAAAAGAAGAAGAGGAGGAGGAGGAGGAAGAAAATAAAATAGAGATCAAGGAAATTTAGGGAAGAATAATGTTACGGATCCAGAAAATCTAAGAAATAACTAGTAGGAAAAAGTGGTCAACCATGTTAAATGCAATAGAGAGACCAAGAAAGAATTGAAATGGCTTTCTATTCTTGATGAGTAGAAATACCAAAAAAATTTAATAGTAGAGAACGTATTAGCATAGTTCCTAGAATTTGGTAATGCTGGACGGGTGGAAGGAATGAACGAACAAAGTGAAGGAGGGAGGAGGCAGGCAATACTTCCATTTTGACCAGCCTCAATTGAACCCATGGTCTGTATCGTGGATTATATTTGTGATGGTTCTCTCCAGAACCACAGAAATAGACAAAGGTGATCTCAGACCATCCCTTCAGGAGTCTACATATATCTACAGAAAAAAAGAAATGTACAGTTCATAGAAACACAGTAAAAACCTTTATGACTATTCTACCAAGAAGGGTCTTCCAGAGGTCGTTCCAGCTATTCCCCTGCCTCTGGCAAAATGTCAAGAGCAATTTTCATCAAAAACCATCTAACCGGGGCTGGAGCAGTGGCTCAGCAGTTTCGGCGCTTGCCTGGCAAGCACGAGGACCCGGGTTCAAACCCCAGCACCACGTACACAACTGAGTGTTGGAGCAACTAAGGCCATGTGAAAAACTCAATAAAGTTGTTCCTCTCTTTCTCTGTCTCTCTCACTGTCCCTCTCTCTTTAAAAAAAAAAAAAAACATCTAACCTAAAGAAACCCACATATACATGCCTCCAAATCAGACTTTCCAGAAGGAAGGGAGGAGTGAGTGTGCATCTACCCTACCACCTCTCGCCTTCTGGCGGGGGGAACGGAAAAATTCGTCATCAGCATAGCTGCTGCCCCTGGAGCCAAGAGCACAGCTGCAGAGCCAAGTCTCTGTGAAATGCATCAGATCAAACTCAATGATCAATAATAAAATCAACAGCCTTCTCAAAGCCAAAGGGGTTGAAATTCAGAAGGGGCAATCTTGTAATTTCTCCCAGGACTACACAGCACACTTATTTTTGTGAGATTTACAGCCTTAACCATTTCTCTGGATGCAGGTACAATGTTACAGAAGTCAAACCTTTTCAATAGGTAAGAGGTCAGGGTCGGGGGAATAATTAGAGGGTCTCATGGACCCCCAAGGCCCTCACTCCCTCCAGCTCTAACAGGAGAAATCTAAACCCCTTATAAGGGTTAACCAATCAAACCAGAAAATCCAACAGCCATACAGTTCAGCTGGAAGAATGTTCCTTTGTTAAACAAACAATGTGTCTGGAACACTCTTGGTCTCATTGTTCCAGTCCAGGCTGGAGACTGAAGCTATAGAAATAAATTAGTAATTTCAATAAAGCTCATCCTGGACTGACCCTACTGGCAGATAGAAACTTCCTGGCTTGGGCAAGGAGAACTGAATTAACTCTTTCAGGCTATGGTTGGAGACGAAGGGTGGGGTGGGTTGGTAACTGGGGAAGGCAGAGAAAGATTCCAAATGTAAATAACTATTGACAGAGAAAAGTGAGAACTTCATGGAACTGAAAATGGACAAGGAGAATTTTTCTTCAATGATCTTAAGAATGGGAAGGAAAGGAACAGTCAAAAACAGCTGGATTTACACTGAGATTTCATCTGACCTGTATCAGTGAAGTCACTGCAGTCCCTTATGATCTGAAAGACACAACACCTCACTCTCTAACACAAGCCCCATCAGGACCCAGCTACTCCTTAAGGACGCAGGTGTCAAGCATAGACTTGTGCTGTCCACGTTACAAACGCAAAATTCAAGTTTGGAGAGATTTCCTGGGATGAGACTCCATTCTTGACTTGAGAACCTAATGCTCCACTCTATCTTTTCCACTTCTTGAGATCCCAGAGCTTCGATGGGGCCTTCAAACACAAAGGCTGGGATCTGCACTTCTACAGGCGTGGAGCAGCGACAGTGCCAGATGCAGGTCCTGACCTGCTGGCTGGACAGAGGACATTCACAGCTTGGTCAGACATCAGAGGGACTAGTGGCCAAAGGGCTACAGTCATGTGACGTCTCTTCTTTTCCAACATTTGGAGGAAACCCAACATCAAAGATGGGACAGACATCAGCTGGGTGGTCTGAGACAGCAATTAGAGAGGAGCAGAGGATGGAGAAAAGGACATGACCGGGTCGCCCACATTCCAAACAGGGCTCTCTTTTGTTTTCCTGACTCAAGGTCCACAGCAATAGGCTGAGGCCCAAAGAAAAAAGGCAGAGACTTTAAACCAAGGGGAGACAGGAGGCATTGCCTCAACCTCCCTGGAGTCCACAGAGCCTCACAGGGCTGCTCAGGGGAGAGCTGCTAGACAGGAGGGGACAAAAGGAATCTTCCAAAGAAGTGAATGAGGTTAAGAAGTGGATGAGGTCTAGTATCATGTTTTAAATCAGGATAAGGTGTAATGTCATACAACCTAATACATTTTTAGAGATGTTTTGGGAAAGGGAGAGGAGGGATAAGGGTGGGTAATTGGGGGGGGTTCTTGGGGGTAAATCTAATTTTCAGAGTCTATATATATATATATTATATTTTTTCATTAAAAAAGAATATATGCATATCATATTGTTACTTTACATTTATGATTGTACAATAACTCAATTTCTTAATAAAAAAATAAATTAAAAAAAAGAAGTGGATGAGGTTAAGAAGTGGATGGGGAGACAGGAGAGCAGAAAGGTTGCCATGTGAACAAAGACACTGTTTTGTGGCTTTCCTGCTGGGGTCCTCACATAATCCTCTTGTCACCGGGGAGCAATAGCCACCCACCATGTGCCCTACTGGAAACCCCCCTAATGCCACTAACACACTCACCATACATCAGCCTGAAATCTCATTAGTGGCTCTATTTTCTCTTTCCTGGCCTCTGGTAAGTTCCTACTTAGGTGCTGAAGACTAAGATCAATTAAATATCTGAGCCTCAGATATGGATTTTATGTTCACTCCATTAGAACTCTGGTTCACCCAGGTAGAAGACACACATCTCCCAGGGGGCAGGTCCACCTACTCTGTTTCTCAACCAGAGAAAGTTACAGCCACTCATAAAGTTACAGCCACTCTATATAAACACTCTTGGAAATATCATTTCACTGACTATTTAATATGCATCCTGAGTGACATTCTCTTGCCCCATCATTTGCACTATCTGTTGCAAATAGCACAAACACTTGGGCGGATTTGTGTGCGTCTATGTCTTTGATGTCTGCTCCACTGTCCAGGTCTCCGGAAGTTCTGCTCAGCTCTCTTCAAGACTGGAGAGGTGGGCCCCATGGTGAACAGTGTGTGGAAGAGTCTGAGGCTGGAAATTACTCTGCACCATATGGATGTGGGGTTTGGCAAATATTACTGTTTGGATGAGTGTCCCCCAAAGAACTGTGCGCTAAAGGGTTTACCCGTTGGACAGTGCTACTGGAAGGTGCTGTAGACCTTTAGGAGGCAGGGCTTAGCGGGAGGCACTTTGGTCACCAGGGGCATGCCCCTAAAAGTGATTGTGAGTCCCTGGCCACTTCCACTCTCTCCTTGCTCTCTGGCTTTTGAGGTGAGTGGTTTTGCTCTGCCACACATCCCTGCCATGAGATGCTACTTGGATACAGGCCCAAAACTAAGGGCACCACTCAGTCAATGGCCTGGAACCTCCAAAGCTCTGACCCAAAATAAATCTGTTAGGTTTCTGAGTTTTATTACAGTTGACTAACACAAAAATATACATTGCCTCCCTAGGTTTTGGTTTTTCTATTAAATGAGAAGTTTGGAAGAGACAACTGGTGTCAAAAATAATTTCTAATTTTCACATGTTCTGATTTTATTTAATGCACTTTAAATAATGTCATGTATTTATAAGTAACCACTATAAAAGCCAATGTTGATTAATTTTACCACTGTGAGACCAAAACTTCTCTATGTACTTTTCACACATTATATAACCTAATCCTAGCACTAGCCCTGTTGGGGACACATTAAAATTCCATTTTACAGATGCTGAAACCAAGGCACAGAAAAGTTAACAAGACCTAAGGTCACACGGGTGGTAAATAATGGAGTTGAGAAACTCAGGCTGTCTACTTCCAAACCCTGCACAGTTTACTGTACTATTTCACAGCCTCCAGAGCAGTAAATAAAGGGAAAAACATTTTTAATCTGGGCCTCTCATCGGTCAAGGTGCAAAGCAACCCTATATAACAGCCAAGAGAGGCACTGATTCCAGATGCTGCCACAAAGCCGTTGTCAATTCATGAGAGAAGAGGATGGAATTACTAGCCTCTGTTCAGACCACAAGGGCAGCTCAGTTTCCAAGTTGTTATGCAGGCGGATGTGAAAGCCACGCAGAGACCTGAAAGCCTGTCGTTTTGTCCTCTTCCCCATCACTTTTTACTGCCACTATAACTGCAAGCAGTTTTTGAAGAACAGCCATCATTGCGTGATGGTAAGGTGGCCTGAAGGCCCAGAGGCCATCTTTGTCCTGGCCCCAGGGCAGCCAGACCTTCCGTACCATCCCAGAGGTGGTGAGTAGGCTGTCGCAACTCAGGTCCCAGGAAAGCCTCCTGCTGCCAGGTGGAGGCTCCCTGCCTGCTGTGGTTGACGTTGGATATTGTGTGCACTAGAAGTAAACAAGGAGCACCCAAGTTCTCTCCAACCTATACCCCAGGGCCACATGCTGGGCCTTCAGAAGGTTCTAGATCACCTGGTCAGTAAACAGACCAAACAAAATGAAGGAAGGCAGCAGGCACACCCACAAACCCACTCCTTCCTCGCAGCATGGTGAAGAGGGGAGAGCGCAGTCCCACGGCTGGAGCCATGTTCCCCAATCTGCTTCCGATTTGCTGCAGCCATCCATCACCTGATTCGACCAGAAATCACTACATTCTTGCTCTACTATTTCATCTCCCTCTGCTCCAGCCTGCTTTGGCCTTATGTCAGATTAATATTCCTATTCCATGGAAACAGACAACATTTTCTTTGGTGGGATTGACCTCTCCAATTGGCCCCAGCTGCCTGGAAGCTTACAAAGCCAGTGGCAGCCACTACCCCTTCCCCACCCCTGGGGTCCGGATGTGTAAACACCCAGGGTGGCCCCTGACTCATATAGAAAGTTATTAGGAAGGAGTGACACTTTACAAGGTGTCAGAGCTTTCACCAAGCTTTAAGAATCAGAGCTGATCTCAAGGTGTTGCATAAAGAGAGCAATTCAATGGAAAAGTGCCAGAGATGCAGCCCAGCCTGTCTGCTTACCCACTGATGACCACAGATGGGCAAAGGGAGGTGTTTAAGGATAAAAGCCGCTGATGGTAATGATAGCTAATATTTAATGAGCAACTTACCATACCTTGAGTACTGTTCCAAGAGTTTTCAGTGCATTTTTCCAATTAGTTCCTTCAGCGAACTCAGCAAGTAGACATTGTTTTCCCCCGCTTTACAGATATAAAAAAAAAAGTACACCTAAGAAATATTTGGTGACTTGTCCAGAACATCAATCAATAAGAGGCAGAGCCAGGATTTGAACCTAGGCAGTCTAAATCAGAATCTAAGTCCTTAAACACTGAACAGCATGTCCTGAGTTCTAAAGAATGCTCCTTAACACCATGCGATCCTTAAAGATCCACAGTGAGGATGGCTTTGAGGACTGCTCAATGGTTAGAACTCCTGAGCCAGAATGTTCTTGCCTTCTTCTGGATTACAGACAGACCACAAATCTACACACATTGAAGAAATGGCCCACCAAGACTCACCCCATTCAAAGCAAACTTTCCTTGTCTGTCTTTCTGGAGATCTGTACTACTGCCTCGCTCTGGGAGCAACAGTGTCTAGAACAAACACAGATTCTATTCCCAAGGATGCCCAGAAGGTGTCTGGAATGGGCCAGGAGGAATCCAAGTAGCATCCCAACCTGAGACACCACTGCATTGTCAAAGGCGAGGCCCTGGACAGAGCTTCTCCCAGGCCCTTCTTGGCCTATGAATCTAAGCTGCCCTGGCCTTCCCAAGAAAGCTTAAAAGTGGAGAGAAAAAGTAGACATTCGAACAGATATATTGGTACCATATATGGTAGCCATGTTCAAAGAGGCATTATTCACAACAGCCAAAATGTGTAAGCAAAGCAAGTGTCCACGGATGGGTGAGTGGATAAACAAAACGTGGCATTCACATACAATGGGATATGATTTAGCCTTAGCAAGGAATGACATCTGCCATTTGCAACAACATCAATGAATCTAATGGACATCATGCTTAGTGAAACAAGCCAAACAAAGAAGGATAAATAGTGCATGATTCACTTATCTGAGTATCTAGAAGAGTCAAACTCACAGAAGCAGAGAATATACTAGTGTTGCCAGGGGGCTATGGGGTATACAAATGAGGAGTAACCATTCAACAGGTATAAAGTTTTAAGCACGTCAGATGAGTAAATTCTAAAGGTCTGGGATACAACATCGTGCCCATGGTTAGTAAGATGGCATCACGCACTTTGGAATTTGTTAAGATGATGGAGCTCATGTTCATCATAAAAATAAAAAAAGCAAAATAAAAAAGTGAGACAAATAATCTTGGGGAGATGATGGATACATCCATTCCACCAATTAGGGTGGTGGTAGTATAATGGTTATTTGCATATGTCCAAGCTCATCAAGCTGTACATATTAAATGTGTCCATTTCTTTGTATGCCAATTATACCCCAATCAATCTGATTTTATAAAAGGAAATTCTGCCAATGCTATAATATGGATAAATTTTGGAGACATTTTGCTAAGTAAAATGAAAGGGCATGAAAGAACAAGTACGGTATGATTCAATTCTGTGAGGCACCCAGAGTAGTCGAATTCATAGAAGCAGAAAGTAAAATGCCAGGGGCCGGGGTTGTGGGGAGGGATGGGGAGTTAGTGTTTAATGGGTGCAGAGTTTCAGTTGGGAAGATGGAAAAGTTCTGGAGATGGGTACCACTGATGGTTGCCCAACAAAGTCAATACGCTTAATGCCATTTAAAAATGCTAAGATGGTAAGTTTATGTTAGATATAGTGAATCACAGGTTTAAAAAATATTTATCGCAAATGTCATTTCTCACATATAACAAACAATGAAAATTTAGGCCTTGATCTTTAAAACAAAACAAGCAGAGAAGGAAAAAAAAGTTAATAAAATCCACAGATGGAAAGGATCCTCAATACTCAGTGAAATGTAACAACAGATTCGCTGAAATATGGGAAAGTGAAAGTTAAATCTTCCAATAATGAATTATTGATGTAAGTAACCCTACCTGACCCAGCAGCACCCTCAGTAAAAATGTATGATTCAAGATCACTCACAAAGGAGCCCTGACACCGACCCTGAGAAGTCACTTTTCCCCACGGGGAATCTGGTCCCCAGCGCTGCACCAAGCCAACACAGGGCCAAGCACAGAGGGACCATCCCCGGGAGGCTTGACCTGCCATGCCATTGGGTCACAACTTCTCTCTTTGTCATCTTCTCAGTTATTTAGCCAATGTGCTTGACATGAGTTGTTTGGAGGACCATGCAAAGCTCTGGAAATTATGAAGGAACAAGAGTGGAGACACTCACCAAAGAGAGAAGAGCTAACTTTCCTTGAACACCTGCAGTATGCCAAGCACGACTCCAAGCTCCTTATAAGTATCACAACTCACGCATGCTCTGCGGTGCTGAGGCTACTGGAAACTTCTTTCTTTTTTTAATGAAAATGTACAGTGTTGGGGCTGGAGCAGTGGCTCGGGGGTTATGGCACTTGTCCGGCATGCACGAGTGCACAAGTTCAAACGCCAGCACCACGTACACAACAAAGTCTCAGAGCAACAAAAGCCACATGAAAAACTGAATAAAATTGATTCTTTCTTTCTCTCTCTCACTGTCCCTCTCTCTTAAAAATTAAAAAAAATGTACAGTGTTATAAGAGAGAGAAAAGGAAACTTTGGGTGGTTGCACAAGGACTTGAATCCAAGTTCATCTGCTCGCAAAGCATGAGGGCTTCCCAGCGACTCTACACTGCTGGCTCCTGAAGATGCAGAAATTGACTCTGCACAGTCCAGATCTTCGCCCAGCTTACAGGCTGCTGCAGGACAGCTGGACAAATAAGGAAACCACAAAAAAGCCTCTAGCTTCACTCATTTCCAGTTACTTTTTTCAACCCTAATTTTTAAAATTGTTTAGTTAAAACCATAAAATATTAGAAACATCACCAGCTCTTTTTGATAGGTAGCACCTCTAGTGTGTGATCATGATGGCAGTGCTGAAGCCACTTCTCAGGAATTTGGAGGTAGCCTTATCTAGATCAAACTGGTTAAAGTCATTGACCCCATCATTTGGGACTGCCTAGTGTCTGATGGGTGACCTTTGATATCAAAATGCCACCAACAGATCATGTTAACACTGTCATTTTCTGAACATGCATCCTACACAAAGACAGGAAGACTGATTGTGCATCTGCACACCACTGATGACTTCATCTGGCCTTACCTCCAGACACATTTCATCACACCTCAGTCCACCCTGCTTCTGTATTTCGTAAATACCCCTAAACTCTATCCTGGGGAGACAGATTTGAGATTTGCTGTCCTGCCTCCTCACTTGGCCACCTTGCAAATAAACTCTTAAGAAACTTATCATTTCTGTAATTTGCATACCATGTAGCAGGTGAAATCAGCCTGATTCAGTAACAGAAGCAATCACATTACAAAAAGATCCTTGCTAAAACATGGGTCAATGTAATGAGTGCAGAAGCCAAGTGGAGGAATCAGGACAGCTCCACAAAGATGCAACTCAAACTTTGGTACATGTATACAATGGAATACTACTCGGCCATTAGAGAAGACGATATTATGGCTTTTGATAGCAAATGGATGGAGATGGAAAGAATTATGCTTAGTGAAGTATCCCAATCTCAGAGGCTAAAGAGCCGAATGGTTTCTCTCATCTGTGGATGCTAGAATATATGGGGAAGCAGTAGGGCAGATGGCTAACCTAACAATACTTCAAATTGTATGACTCTCAGAGTAATAGGAGGATGGCTCCCTAGGATACTTGGAGGCGTAGGGAGGGGAATGGGGAGGGGGAGGCTGTATGAAGAACTCCTAGGAGACTGGAGAGTGGGAATATGGGGAAACCATCCCAGAAACCGATGTCATTCCTCCACGAGATACCCATTTAACGCAGGAGTTCTTCTGGGGGAAACTGCAACAGGTGAAACCCAAGGTGGTCATCCATGTTTTGGCATTACCCCTGGATAACAAAGTATATATACATTGATTACAGTTGGTTTGATAATGTTTCCCCCTCAATTGTATCTCTACATACTTCTAATAAAATTTTTTAAAAATTTTAAAAAAACAAGATGCAACTCGAACTATAAGTATCTTATACTCTCCTTGCGTTCGGACCTCATCATATTACAAGCTTGCTTTTGGCAAGACCAGAACACAGCTCCCAGTGTCGCTGGCAGTTGTGATATGCTGGCCATCTGAAAACCCAGAGATGAAAAAGCGGTGTTCCCAGGTAAGCAGAGATGAACCTTTTACATCAGTTTTTGACTGAGAAGTAAACCTCTTTTTAAAGGCAAAATGAACTTTTTACTTCTTGTACAGTTTCTATTAATGACAAGCCCCTTCCATGACTCTTTACTGCCTCCTGGTGGCCTGGAGGATTCAGAGTAGTTGTGCAAATAGTGTAGGTCCTTAGCATGGAGTTCAGAAAGGAAAGACAATCAGAGAGGATTTATCTCTGAACAAGCAAGGGCTGGTACACAGATGGAAAATAGGACTCATTAGATCTCTAGTTGTAGCCTCTGGAGTTTAAAATTCCACTCTTTCTTTTCTGCCCAGACCTGCATCTTGGGAATAGCAGTTCTGCCCAGAACTAATAACTCCAGTACTGAATCTTTAGTAACATGGAAAATTTCCTCCAAGGGCCTGGGGAAAGAAGCAAGACCGTCTATGGCCACAAAGCTCATTCCTCTACTATGACAGTCACTTTGAGATGCAGGCAGTCCCAGTGCTAATCCAGAGCCAAGGTAGAATATGTCTTCAAGCTGTCACATGTGGGCAGCATTGGCTACAGAACAAGACCCTATCCAAAACTCTCTGGGACCCCTTCAGAAGAGGGGTCCCACAGCTCAGGGCAGGCACACATGTCAGAATAGATCAAGAGACTGCTTTGTATCTATAAATAGCCTACCTTGAAGTTGACTATTCTTTGGCCACCCTATATTCTAGGATTTTCCAGGAGATAGATACACTTCTAAATGTAGGCTAGAAAGACTTAAACCCAGCAATTACTTACAAGCCCCATGTTGAGGACTAGGGATTGGTATTGAAAAAGACACCGTCCTCATGCTCGAGATAGAGATGAATGTATCAGTTGATTATGGTGCAACTCGGTAAGGCCCCTAATAAAGGGATGCATAGAAAATAGCACCCCAGGGGAGCACAACACAAAAGTACACCCTGACTGGCACAGAATCAATTCAGTCACTGCTGGAGAAGTCACTTTCACAGCCCCATCCGCAAAGCTGGGCTCATATCGCTTTCCTCCAATGACTCTTACTCTTCCTCCCCAGCCTGAAACATCCACCACCTCCTTCCTCACAGTGACACACAGACCCCAGGAGCCTCGCCCGTTCCATGCGCTCAGCCAAAGTTGGGCTTCCTGAGCTCACTTTGTCCCGAGTGCCGCCTGTCTCCACGCGCTCAGACCTCGTCGCGGTCCACACTTGCCATCATCCACGCGCCCTTTCACATGTCTGGCAGGCTGGGTGATGTTCGCACACTTCAAACTCCTTTTTCTATGCCACCTCGAGATTATGTGCCATCTTCTAAATGTCATTTTTCTACAATCCTGATTCCTTTGATACACAGATATCTACCTTGTCTCTGATTTTTTAAAAGTCTGTACACAGAGCCTAGTTCATATATATGACCACACCCCATGTCCTATGTGTCATCGTCACCAAGATGCTGTGGACACTGGGCGTGCCTCCTTTGCCAACCAGCTTTTCTTTGTTCTTCAGACTTAAGATTAGAATGCAGTTCCTCTTGTTGTCTTCCCTATAGTTATGGACACAGCTTGGAAACAAACAATTCAAGAGTTACCAGATGTCCTATTATGGTCCGCTTTTAAAATAAACACTTAAAGCAGATATGGAAATCCCCAATGCAACATCTTTCAGTGTAAAGCACCAATCGTGGCTCCTATTTAACCAAGCACTCTACAGTATACTCTACAATATCTTATTTCATTTAATCTCCTCATCTGCTCAACCAAGGGATTTCTTTCGTCTGCCTGTTCTCTCTCAGCTTATTAAAGAGCAGACCACTGGGCACTTAATGTTCTTAAAATAAGGAATTTCATTTATATTCCACCTGGGATGAAAAGTTTCCCTGTCTCCAAAACATAGTAGATATTGATTGTTTAAAAAAAAAAAAAAAGAAAGAAAGAAAGAAAAAGAAAACCCCACCAGCATCATTGAATCATTTGGGAACTTGTAAGAAATATAAATTTCAGTGTCATCTGAGGCTGACTGGATCAGAAACTCTCCAGGTGGGGTCCAGAAAGCTGTGTTTTAACAAGACCCCAAGAGTTCTAATCCTAGTGAGTGGCATAAGCCTGTTGTCCTGTGTCCTTCCCTCTAGATCCAGCTATAAAACCTACACATAATATGTGGAGCAGGGTTTTGAGAATTCTCAAAGGTAAATAGTACTAGATTGGAGAAGAAAGGAACTTGATCTAACACCAAACTGGTGAAGAGTCTGGGTATTCTTTTCTTCCATTACTCAAGGCAGTCCAAAACCCAGAAGTGGGCATCAGCGTGCACAGAGAGCGCCCCAGGGAAGCCCTCTGATTTTGGCTTAAGAAATTTTAAGAAAGTGTTAAGAGATAGTAGGGAAATTCTCCATTTTCTCTCTTTGCTTTTGTCCTCTAGCCCACAGACCCCCAAAATTCTGAGGAAGAGGAACTGAGAAACATTCTGTGTTCCCAAGAGAGTAGAGTAAACCTCAGTTGCTTCTCTCTCCTCTTTTTCTCCCCTCTCCCACGTGACCCCCATACACTGATGCAATTGTGGAGTATGTGGCAGAGGAGGGTAAGCAGATTCCAAGGTTTCTGGCTAGGAGATGAACTTCCCAGGCAACTTGAAGGTTCCGAGAAGATCAAAGAGAGGCCAGAGCTCAAAATGACCCTATGGTTACTATAGTACATCACATAGTACATCGTATATAGCATAGGCTATATATTTTAAGGTTGAGCTACGTGATATAGCCAGGTATGCACAAGTCACAAACTAGCCATTGGTAGCATCTGCAAGTCAGATCCAAATAGTGTCATGCTTTCAAAATGAAACTGATATTGAAAACACAACCCAAAGAACCTGTGTCATAACTTACAGATTGAACCCAACCAGATCAATTGCCTACTAACACAAAAAAGAGGATTTGAATAAGACCTAGAATTTCAAAACAATTCTAAAAATGATCAGGATACAATTTAAAATTGTTGAGCACACACACAAAAAAACAAGAAATGTCTATTTTTGGGACAAGACAATCAACAGATGTCAATGATAAGAAAACAAAGATGTTGGAATTATCTGACAAATACTTTAAAGTGGTTATTATAAAAATGCTCCCAAGAAAGTACCAACAGTCTTAAAATAAATAGAAAGATTTACATGTCCATGATTGCTAGGGATATTGAACATTTTTTCATAAATGTGTAGGGCACGTGTGTTTCTTCTTTTGAGAAGTGTCTGTTTAGTTCTTCTGTCCATTTGCTAATTGGGTTTTGTTGGGGGGGGGTTGTTTTTGTTTGGTTGGTTGGGTTTTGGTGTTGTTTGATGAATTCTGTATATATTCTGGATATTAATCACCTGTCAAAGGAACAGCTGATAAAGATCTTCTCCCATTCTGTAGGCGCTCTCTCTCTCTCTCTCTCTCTGTCTCTCTCTCTGTCTCTGTCTCTCTCTCTCTCTCTCTATATATATATATATATTCTTGTTTCCTTTCCTATACAGAAGCTTTTTAATTTGATGCTGTCCTACTTATTGATTCTTGATTTTATTTCTTGCTCAAAGGAAATGCAAACCAAAACTACATAAAGATTTCATCTCACTCCAGTCAGAATGGCAATTATCAAGAATATGAATAATAATAAATTCTGGCAAGGATGTGGAGGAAAAGGCACACACATATTTTTAATGGAAATGAAAATCAGTACAACCACTTTGGGAAGAAGTATGGAGGTTCCTAAAACAACTAGAAATGGAACCACCATATGATCCAGCTATCCCACTCCTCGGTATTTATTCAAAAGAACTGAAATGAGCATACTATAGTATTCCAGTCACTTCATTGCTTAGAGCAGCACAAGTCACAATAGTCAAGTTGTGGAACCAGTCCCGGTGCACATCAACAGATGAATGGATAAAGAGAATGTGATGTTCATACACACAATGGAGTTTTACTCCTCCATAAAGAAGAATGAAATGATGGCATTTGCTGATAAATGGATGGAACAGAAGAACATCGTGCTAAGTGAAATAAGCCAGACTCGGAAAGTCAAAGGTCAAATGTTTTCTCTCGTATGTGAAAGCTCGAACAAAATAGGGGAAGGGGAGAGAGGGAGAATCCCATGAAAATGGAAGAGAGATCACCGGAACAAAGGAAGGGGATTGGTGGGGAGGGAGGACAGACAGGAAAGGAGAAGAACAATGGAGTGGAATTGATCAATTATGCTATGAATTTATCACAGTGAATGCATATATATATATGCATTAATTTGGGGGGCTACCAAGGATTAAACCTGGGGGTGCTTAACCCCTGAGCCACATCCCCAGTCCCTTTTTTATTTTTTATTTTGAGACAGGATCTCCCTAAATTGTGCCAGGGATGTGACTCAGTGCTTAAGTGCTCCTGAGTTCAATCCGTGGTGCAAAAAAAAAAAAAAAAAATCCTGATTCAGAAATAAATTTTAGAAAATTTAAGATGGCATTGGTTCTGTTCCTGTAACAGAGAAATTTTTTCCAAGACTAATATGGATTTCACTTCATTTTATTATTTCTTAAATTTTAAATTTCATATTCTTTCTTCGGTGGTATTTTTGTTGTTCCGACGAGCTGACGCGGTTTTAATAAGATTTAATGATATTTAAATAGCCACTTTCGCTACTGTTTTTCTTTTTTCATCTTGACTTCATCATTTTGACTTTTAAATTATAGCCTTGTTACTAAGTAAATTGGTCTATTAGCAAAACAAGTTGGGAGACAATAAGAATTTGTAATAAGCAGCTCAATGAAACTGAACACTACAAATACTGTGTGTTATTTTAAAAATCAAAAAGAGCATTTTCTCAAACTCCAAAGTGTGCATGTACTTCTAGGCCATAAGAATTGATGGTTTTATTTATGATTTTATAGACTAAGTTATTTATGCATGAAGCAAAGTAGGAAAATATATTAAGAAAGAATTATGCTTACAGAGGCCTTGTTAATGTGTTGCATTTATTTTTTAATAAGTTGTATTTTTTAATACTTTTGATAGCACTGGGATTGAACCCAAGGGCATTCCACAAAAATTCCTGAGACATTTTTACTTATGCATTCATATGTATTAGAGACTGGGTCTGGTGAGATTGCCCTGACCTGCTGCTTCATTCTCCAGGATGACTGGATTTATAGGTGTGTGTCACTGCTTCTGACTTTGAACATACTTTTTTAAAAGAGAGAATCAACTTTATTTAGTTCTTCATCTAGTTTTCATTGCTCCAACATTTAGTGGTGTATGTAGTGCTGGGATTTGAACCTGGCACAAGCCAGGCAAGCACAATACTACTGCTGAGCCATCACTCCAGTCCCTGAACATATATTTTTAATGCATATATTAGTGATATTTAAGAAATAAAACAAAATGATACAATTCCAGTATTGTGCATGTTGACAATAACAAAAATAAAACGATTTTGATGGTTTTGGCATGTACTTTTGATTTAATATAAGCTCTGTGAATTCAATTGTATTTCTGTATGTATTTATAAATATTAAGATGCTTATTATATGTGATTGAAGTCTACTTAAAATAGGTTATGTAATTCACACATTCGGCTTCCAGTATAAAATGGAATACTTTTCCCCTAATAGTGAGAGGAAATAGCTGTATTAACATTGCCTCAGGCTTTAAAACAAAGTTGGCAATTCAAATAAGTGTGAGATGGTGTTTCTCTCTACTCAAATGAGAGCTTCTTTACAAACTGCATCATTATGATTGTGAAAGTTACATAAGATTTGTTCCAAATATGCACTAATTTTCCAATAACAGAATCAAATACCAGTTTTAAATATTTACTTAAAATTAAAAACTAAAAAAAAATGAACCCAATGGAAATTCTAAAACTGAAAAATGCGATAACTGAAATAAAAAATTTACTAGGTGGATTCAATAACAGAACAGAGGTGACAGAGGGAAAAATCAATAGAAATCTAATCTGAACAACCAAAAGAGGAAAGATTGAAAAAAAAATGAACAAAAGCTCAGAGATCTGAGCAACAATACCAAAAACATCTAACCCTAATGCCATTAAAAGGACAGAAGAATGCGTGCAGTGCAAAAGAAAATACTTGAAAATATCATAGCCAGAAACTTTCTTAATGAAAGACATAAACCTATAGATTAAAGAAATTCAATAAACTCCAAAAAGGCTAAATTCAAAGAAATCCATACCCAATCTCATCATACTCAAACTATTGAAAATTAAAGATGAAGGGAAAAAATCTTTAAAGTAACTGGAGATAAATAATGCCTTATTTATAAGG
>PVKS010041448.1:0-16006 GCA_004027875.1 Aplodontia rufa
GGGGAGACAGAAATCCCGGGACTGAATTGGAATCAGTTAAAATACATGCTTTTGTAAAATGCCAATGTTAATTTTATGCATTTTAGTATTAACCCCTTATGAGATGTGTGACTTCGAATTTTTTCTCACAATCCATAAGTTATCTCTTTACTCCATTGTCTTCTTTGTTAGACATTTTTGCTTTTGTTGCCTGTACTTTTGGGACTGAACCTGAGAAAAACCACTACCTATACCAATGTTACATTGTTACTCCCCATGTTTTCTTCTAGTAGTAATCTTCTTTCTATTAGGGTGGACAAAAGCTAATAAAATTCTTTTCAGGTTTTTATTTTAAGCACAGTCAAACATAAAGCCAATTTGAATCTCCTGACATCAAACTGACTAGAGCATGGCTGGACTACATTCCTTCTGCTAGTGAAAATCACTTTGTTTTGGATTTTATTTGAAAACTTAGATTGTAACACTCATTTGGATGCAGATAATATTTGAAATTATATTATTTGAAGTAATATAATCAGTGGTCTTTTTATTTACAATTTTCATGATATCTATTGATCTTAGCAGAATGTAGACACAAAAATCACTTGTATCTTTTGAAAAACAAAATTAACTCTTGCTTTTCTGTGGGAAATATGAAACCAATGCTTAGGAAAATATGCAGAGGTAGAAACTTGGACTCTTTCTATCTCACTAAATGTATCTCCCTTAAACTGCATGTCCAGATCACATAGACTATTTTTTCTACATTCTGGTCAAATAGTTGTTTCTAATTAATTACTCTGGAAAGCACATTATATCATTTGAAATTTCCTGTGAAGGAGGATGTGAACGAGGCAAAATATATATTAGCTGACACCACAAAGTCAGAAATGGCTTTGTTTGGTATGTTCTTTGTTGTTTTGCATTTTAAAAAAATAGTACCATTTCATAATCATGGTGTCTTTTATGCCTGAGATTTCTAAAAAAAAGAAAAAAATATGAAATAGCTGGATTGTAGGGACTGAACTGGGAACAAGTAGGATCATCTTTTTCATTTCTATTGTTCTATCTGAACATGCTCTACTGTTTAGTTAGAGAAAAACAAAGTACAAGGGTAAAAAGAAACAAAATATTGTACTGAAATTACACGTTTTGATGTGAAAACGTCAAAATACTAAGTCATATTTCTCTGTTGTTACTAAATACATCAACATGCAGATAAGCACAACTTTATTTTCATAATGATGTTTCCCTAAATGTAGAATTCAAATCATAAACTACTTGTTCTGTCTACTTTTCATATTGCAAGGAGTTATACCCCTATATTTAATCCCATTTATGCATTGTAGGGAGTTGTAAGCAATGTCAGGTTTACCACTGGAGCAAATATTGAAAAGAACCAAGCTGGAAATATCATTAATTATCTGGTCCAGACAGTAAATTCTAAAGTTGCTTTGTGTACTCCCACACATTGTATACCAACATTTATAATTCTACATCCTGATGAGCAATTTAAAAGCAGTCTGTCTGATCCTTGCCTTTTGAGAATATGAACATGATTTTCAATTATTTTATAATGGACACAAGACATTTTTCTCATCAGTCTAAACACTAGTCTTCTTTAAAGAAGATACTGCTGAATGAAGCCATCTATCTCAATCTTTATTGGTTTCATAAAATAAAGGATGAAGAACATAAGTAGCCATGTAAATCTCAAGAGTGCTGAGTCTCTGTTATCAAATATGCCCTCTGCAGTGTCAGAAATGATTCAGTACTTCCCTTCCACTCCACTGCCCGGAGGGACTATTCAGGGCAGTCTGAATTGTTGGCTGTTATGCTATAAATACCACAATCAGTGAATGCACCAGAATGGAAACCTGACATTCAGTGGTGGAAAGGAGCAATAATGATATTTTAGAGACCATCTTTGAAAGAAAATTCTGAACTTAAAAGAACTTGATATATTCCCTATGGTTCCTGAAGAACACTGTTTGTTTAGGTAAAATTAGGTATCTATCCTGTTATGCTTTTCTAGTATAAGAGAAGAACATTTTTACACTGTTGGTGGGATTGCAAGCTTGTACAGCCACTCTGGAAAGCAGTATGGGACTTCTCCAAAAACTAGGGCTAGAACCTCCTTATGACCCAGCTATACCACTCCTGGGTATTTTCCCAAAAGACCTACAATAGTCATATTATAGAGATACAGCTTCATCAATGCTTATAGCAGCTCAATTTATTATAGCTAAACTATGGAACCAACCCAGATGCCCCTCACTGGACCACTTGTCCAGTGATTAAAAAACTGTGGTACATATATACAATGGAATTCTACTCTGCTATTAGAAAGAACAATATCATGGCATTTGCAGCCAAATGGATGGAGATGGAAAAAATTATGCTAAGTGAAATACCCCAAACTCAGAGACTCAAGGTCCAAATATTTTCTCTCTCATAAGAGGAAGCTAGAATACAGTCCGAAACAGACTGAAAGTGGGCTAAGCTAATAACCTCAATATCGGTGAAATTTTACACAAACAGGAGGAACCTTGCCTATGATGCTAGGGGATGAAGGGACGAGGATGAAGAGAGGGGGGCAGGAAGTGGGGTGGGAATAGGAGAGATATCAGGGTAGCAGCAGGAAAGGAGTTGGGGGTTTATCAACACAGTGGGTAATCTTCCACTTCCATGAGAAGCCCAACTAACACAGGGGTAAAGTAGGGGGAAACATGATCAGTGGGAACCCAAAGCAGGGGGAAATCATGAACTTGCATCAGCCTTAGCCTTCGTCATTATGCATGTGATCATGACTATGTGGCAACGATTCCCTCCTATATGTATGACTATGTTGAATGAATAAAAAAATTATAAAAAAAGAAAAAAGAAAGGAAATAATTGAGACTGAGAATTTTTCAAATAACTGTAAGAGTGTTTAGCATATTTCAGTTTTATCCAAACAATAATTCCTTTGTAATATCCCTAATTATAAGTGATCAGGCAATCTCCAAAAGACTCATTAGAGTATTTCAATACCTGAAAACCATATTCCAGAAAACAAATAATAAATTGCAATTCTATTGCTCTCATGATCAAAATCTGAAAAGTCAAAAGTCTTTTTTGTTCCAAAGGATGAATTTATATTCTCTCTAAAAATCGATCTGCATGTGGGAGCCTTGAAGTGATAATGTTTTCCTGTAAAATGCAAAAATAATATTAGCATTATTACAAGTGATCCCTAACTGGTCTTTGATAGTTCCATTTGTGAAAGGTACAAAGTTGATTATAATCTTTCTGATGTTCTCCACTATGACATAGGTTTTAATAGACCTTCATTTTATTTATTTCTCTACTAAATAATCATTTTTAAATGAATGCATAGTACTGCCTTTGCTAAATAATTGATAGTGTGGACAATTATTGGGAAAGCTATGACAAGCCAGAGGATGTGGTAAAAGGAGGGTTTACAGCACAGCAATAAATGTAATCAGAAGAGTATTCTGCTGTCAGGATAGGAATAGCTTATGATTAATTGCTCTATTACTTCTCCTTGGTCTGTAAAAGGCAACAGATGATCAGGAGTAGGAAATAATAGCAGTATACTGAGCGTATTTTCTTTTTTATTCATTGACGTATAGGGTGAAGGAACAGGCCTTAGTTTTTTTTTTTTTTTTTTACAAAATTGTTTACTGAAGATACAGATTATGTTGCAGTTTTATAGAAAAGTAAATTTCTATAATGATACATTAATTATTTAATTTTACAAACCAGTGGGAATGAGTACCAATCTGCCTTTTCTTTTCATCATTGTGAATTTGAATTTTTGAGGGAAAGTAGTAATGTCAAAGCTGTTAGTACAGAGGGTATGAACTACAGCATAAAATAATCATAGTGCCCCAAGAAGATGAGGCTTTATAGTAAAATACATGCAATTTCATTTATTTATTTTTTCTTTATTGGTTCTTTTTTTGGGTATACATAACATAAAATAATACAATAACATAATTATAGAAGCATGGAGTTTAACTTGTTCTAATTCGGTCTGCAGTTCTCCAGTTTTTCCCCTTCCCTTTCCCTTCCTTTCCTCTCACTTCCTCGTTGTTTTTTTTTTATATGTATATATAAATCACATGACAGTAGGATATACAATGATGTACTTATAAAACCTTGGAATGTATTTTGTTTTAACTCAGTTCCCAGTATTTTCCCTTCCCCACCTGTTCCTCCTATTCCCTCTTCTTTTCAGATATATTTGATAATAGGATAAACATTGACCTTTGTATAAAAGCATGCAGTATAGCTTATTCTAATTCTGTCCCCCAGAATTCTGCACTCTCCTCAGCTGTGCCCTATTCTGTTCCCTGTATTATACTAGTCTTCCAGTTATTTACTAATCATATTTTTTTTTAATTTAGTGCATTGATGATATACATGCTGATGAGATTCACTATGCTATGTTCATTTATGAACATGAGAAAATTAAGTCTGATTCCTTCCATGAACTTTCCCTATTTCATTTTTCCTTCTTCCATTTCCTTCCTCTTTGTCTGTTCCTCTGTGTTTTTCCTTATTTTGGGTTAGCATCCACATATCAAAGGGACACATTACCTTTGGTTTTTTTGAGAATGGATTATTTTACCTAGTACAATATCCTCCAGTTTCATTCATTAACAGCAAATACATATCTTTCTTCCTTATGGCTGAGTAGTACTCCATTGTGTGTATATGCCACAATTTCTTTATCCATTCATTAGTTGAAGGGCACCTTAGTTGTTTCCATAGCTTAGTTATTGTGAATTGAATACCAAGGAGTAGGAGAGCTAGGTCAAAAGATGAATCCATTCCTAGTTTTTGCAATATCTCCAAACTGCTTTTCAGAGTGATTGCACAAGTTTGCACCCACCAACAATGTATAATTGTACCCTTTTCCCTACATCCTGCCAACATTTATTATTGTGTTTGTTCTTCATTGTTGATGTTCTAAGTGGAGTGAGGTGAAATCTTGGTGTAGTTTTAATTTGCATTTCTCTAATTGCTAGAGATGTAGAACATTATTTCATGTATTTGTTGACCATTTGTATTTCTTCATTTGAGAAGCGACTGTTTAATTCTTTTGTCCATGTATTGATGATGATGATGATGATGATGATGATGATTATGCTAAGTGTTTTAAGTTCTTTGTATATCCTGGATAATTATCCCCTGTCAGAGGTGTAGGAAGCAAAGATTTGTTCCCACTTTGTAGGTTCTCTCTTCACAATATTAATTGTTTCCATTGCTGTGAGGAAGTTTTCAATTTGAGGCCATCTCATTTACTGAATTTTTCCTTTTACTTCTTGTGCTCTTGGGGTCTGGTTCAGGAATTCAGCCCTGAGCCAACATGTTGGAGTGTTGGGCTTATATTATCTTCCAGTAGCATAAGGTTTCTGGTCTAATTCCTAGGTTTTTGATCCACTTTGAGTTCTTTGCAGAGTGAGAGATAGATTGACGTTCATTCTACTACATGTGGATTTCCAGTTTTCCCAGCACCGTTTGTTAAGGAGACTGTCTTTTCTCCAACCTATGTTTTTGAATCCTTTTTCAAAGATGAAGTAACTATAATTATGTGGCTTCATCTCTGTGTCTTCTATTCCACTGACCTTCATTTCTGTCTTGGTGTCAGTACTATGCTGTGTTTGTTACTATAGCTCTGTAGTATAATTTGAAATCTGGTATTGCAATGCCTCCAGGTGAAACTCCTGGGCAGGTATAGAATCATCAGGTCCAAGATTAACACTATACTGCTCTATGGTGCTCATGTTTTGGGAGGGCTGCACACTTTCAGTTTGTCTGTGAAGTTTTGCCTTGCCATTGTGTTAGTCTTTTTTGTATCCTTAAAAACTTCTAGGTAGGTTTCACTTTATTAAGTAGGGACTACCAGCTGGGATCAGTGGCACATGCCTATAATCCTAGCAACTTGTGAGGCTGAGGCGGGAGGATCACAAGTTCAAAGCCAGCTTCAGTAATTTAGTGAGTCTCTAAGCAATTAACCCTGTCTCAAAATAAAACATAAAAAAAAGGCTGGAAATGTTGCTGAGTGGATAAGCCCTCCTGGGTTGATTCCTGGCATTCCCCTCAAAAAAGTATGATTACTCCATTCAAATATGGTGCTAACTTGCAATACTACTAATGCACTTTTGGGGCCACTAAGGGTAACTCTTTATTGACCTCTACAGTGTGTTACTTATTCATGCAAAACAGCAATTTTGCTCATAAAATCTAACAGATCCACTGAATTATTTTGAACAATCATCAACTAATCTCAGCTGCATATGTAAGGTAGGTTAAGTTATTAAAACTATAGAAAATAGATGTAATTCAGGTCATGATGGAGGGTGTTCTGGTTTTGTCTCTTCTGACTCTCAAATTGGGACTCAAATCCCACTATCCCTACAGCATTGAGAAGATGGAGTGCACCCATTAATGCTGGAACTCACGAGGATACTACTGCAGATGGTTGGAGATGTAGAAATCTGCAAACATTGCAAGGTGAAAAAACTCTGCCAATCCCTGTAAGCCTCTGAGGTAAGCAAAGCTCACTGAAGAGGCAGCAGCAGTGCTGATGCTTCAGCTATGGTTCTGCACAGTGAAGGGTATAAGGAACACTGAATTACAGGGAATTCAGATTTTTGTCAGAGTGAATTCTGAATTCCGGCAGAAGTCTGGCACTGTACTTGGAGGGTCCAGATTTCTTACAAATCCTGAGGGCATCACAGAGTCTCTTAGCTGTTCAGGACCAGAAAGGAAGTTACTATTTTGAAAGGGCATGAGGGCAAGAGGGAGCAAGGAGGGCTCTCATTAGCCCCCTCCAGATCTCACAGCCACAAGGATGATCCAAGGTGAGTGGGATATTGTCAGGACCTGAGGTTGCCTAGCACAGGGGTTTAACACTGCCATCCACCCATATTCAAATTCAGCAAAAAACGACAGAACAAATAATTCAATCATACACAAGTCTCACACACAAAATAAGGTGAAAAAGAATTTACTTCAATTAAACTCAAACAAGACATGCTCCAAAAATGAGGAATTGGGCTAGAAAAGCTTTGCTTCAAATTCACAAATCCCCAACCATGGAGTCCATGGTTATGGAGGAGGATTAAAACCTAGAAAAAAACTATCAATGATCTGATTATTAAAACAGTCAAAGACTTAAAAGAAGATCTACAGAAGGAAATAAAAGAGCAAACACAGGAGACAAAAAAAAAACTTCTTTAAAAAGAAATGGATACACTGAAAAGAGAAGTTTTAGATTTGAAACTCTCAGTTAACCAAATCAAAAGTTCAATGGAAGAATTGAATAACAGACTAATTTCTGTAGAAAAATAGAACGTTGACGAAAGAACTTCTGACAATGAGGACAAGCAGAATAAACTTGAACACATGGATGACAGAAAAGAAAGAATTACAGAGCTTGATCAGAAATTTCAAGATGTTTGTAATGAAATCAGAAGAAATGATCTGAAACTAATTGGCACTGAGGAAAACACTGAAACTCAAACAAATGTCATAAACAACATTCTAAGTGAAACAGTCAAAGAAAATTTCGCCAATATCAGAAATGAGTCAGACATTCTCCTCCAGGAAGAATATAGAATGACCAATAATCAAATAAGGAGTTCACCAAGACATATCATATTCAAAATTTATAGCAGAAAAATCAAGAATAGATTCTTAAAATCTTCATGAAAGAAACACCAAGTCATATTCAGAAACAAATCAACAGTGATCACCTCTGATTTCTTAGCTCCGACCCTGCATGCAAGAGGACCCTGGAGCAAGATATTCCAAGAACATAACTTTCATTTAAAATTACTATCCCTAGCAAAAATCAACTTCAAAATTGAAGGGAAAATAAAACCAATACATGATAAGAACAAATTTGCAACATTCTTGAAGAATAATACTCAAAGACAAACTCCAAATAGAGGAACATGCAAACAATTCCCCAAACCAACAAACAAAGGAAACTAAAAGAAAGTTCGCTCTACTGTAACATAACCAAGTCAGCACAAAGTACACCAAAAAAATCATGATGGCAGGAAACCACAACAGCATAACTATGCCAACTCTAAATGTGAATGGTCTCAATGCCCCAATGAAAAGATAGAGATTACTAGACTGGATCAAAAAATGAAATCCAACAATATGCTGCTTACAAGAAACACATCTCACAGCCAAAGATAGTCACATATTGTAGGTAAAAGGTAGGGAGAGGGAAAAAAAAAAACTACAAGGCTTATGGGCCAAGAAATCAAGGCAGTGTGGCAATACACATATCCAATAAAGTTGATTTCAACCAAATATTTTTCAAAAGATACAAAGAAGGTAATAAGGGGACTCTACATCAAGAAGACATAACTATAGTAAACATCTATGCCCCAAACACCAACATTCCCAAATAAGTGCAAAAATACCGAATGATGTAAGACCACTTATAGATCCCAATCCAATAATACTGGGGGGATTTAATACACCACTATCACCAAAAGACAAATCACCAAAACAAAAAATCAATACCAATATCTCCATCCTAATCAATAGACTTGACAACCATATATAGGATATTCCACCCAAATCAGCTGAGTTTACCTTCTTATCAGCAGCTCATGGATCCTTCTCAAAAATAGATCATATTCTAGTCCACAAAGGAAATCTTAACAAATACAAAAAAGTTTATATACTCCTATGTATCCAATCAGATCATGATGTCATGAACCTAACAATTGATAGCAAGAATAATAACAGAAAGCACATAAATACATGGAGCTTGAATAATACCTTCTTAAATGAAGAATGGATCAAGGAGGATATAAGGGTAAAAAGCAAAAAATTATTGTAAAAGAAATAGAATGAAGACACAACATACTGAAATCTCTGTGACTATGAAAGCATTCTTAAGAGGAAAATTTACAGCACTGAATGCCTTTGTCAATGATCTTGAGAATTCACAAAAAATTCAAGGCTATGCTCCACCTCAGATCCCTAAAGAAAAGAGCAATTCAATCCCAAATCCAGTAGAAGACTGGAAATAATCAAGATCAGAGCCCAAATCAATGAAATAGACAAAATTAAAATAAAATAAAATATTCAACAAAATAAGAGTTGATTTCTGAAAAAATAAATAAAATGGACAGACCCCTAGCCAATCTCACCAAAAGAAAGATCAAAATGAAGGAAATTAATAAATCAGAAAGGAAAATGGAGAGATTTCTACTGACCTACCTGAAATCCAGAGGATTATCCGAACCTGGGGGAGTATGGAAAAATAATACTCCTCCAAGTTGGAGAACCTTGAAGAAATGGACACATTTCTAGCCATATATATCATTCTCAAATTGACACATAAGGATATTGAAAACCTAAACAGACCAATAACAGATTGTAAAATTGAAACAGCAATTAAAGGCCTCCAAAACAATAAAAGCTCAGGCCCCAATGGATTCTCAGCAGAATTATAACAAAGTTTGGAAGAAGAGCTAACACCTGTCCTTATGAAGCTATTCCATAAATTGATAGGAATGGAACCCTCTCAAAAACTTTTTATAAGATACCAAAACCCAACAAAAATACATCAAGAAAAGAAAACTACAAACCAATGTCTCTGATGAAGATAAATGCAAAAATCCTAAAAAAAAAATTCTAGTAAAACTGTATTCAACAACACAAGTAAAAGATAATGCATCATGATCAAGTAAACTTCATTCCAGGGGTGTGGGTTGATTCAACATATGCAAACCAATAAATGTGATAAACCACTTAAACAGAATTAAAGACAAAAAAATATGATCATCTCAACTGATACAGAAAAAGCATTTAATAAAATCCAATATCCATTTATGCTCAAAACTCTGAAAAAGATAGGGATGAAAAGTACTTACCCCAGGTTTATAAGGGCCAACTATGATAAACCCTCAGCCAATATTAACCTAAGTGGAGGAAAATTGAAAGCATTTCCACTAAACTCAGGAACAATGCAAGGTTATCCACTCCCACTTTTATTCAATATAGACCCCGAATCCCTAGCCAGGGCAATTACACAATGGAAGGAAATTAAAGGAATATGAATAGGAAAGAGGAGATTAAACAAGATTTATTTGCTGATGATGTGATACCATATCTAGAAGACCCCAAAAGCTCCATCAGAAGATTTATAGGCCTAATGAATGGATTTAGCAGTGTCAGGATACTAGATCAACACCCAGAAATCAATAGCTTTCCTATACCCCAACAGTAATTTGACCAAACAAGAAATTAGGAAATCTGTCTCATTCCTGATAACCTCAAAAGAATAAAATACTTGAAAACTAATCTAACAAAGGAAGAAAAAGGCCTCTACAATGAAAGCTGTAGAACACTGAAGAGAGAAATTAAAGAAGACTTGAGAAGATGGAAAGACATTCCATGATCTTGGTTAGGCAGCATCAATGTGATTAACATGGCCATTCTGCCAAAAGCACTATCCAGATTCAACAAAATTCCCATTAAGATACCAATGTTATTCTTCACAGATATAGAAGAATCAATTCTCAATTCTCAAATTTATTTGGAGCAATAAGAAACCCAGAATAGCCAAACTATTACTAAGAAAAAAAATAAAGCAGGAAATATAATAATAACTTACCTGAAATTATACTATAGTAACAAAAACAACATGGTACTGGTATCCAAATAGGCATGAAAACCAATGGAATAGAATAAAAGACACTGAAACAAATATACAAATCTTTAACCACCTGATATTTGACAAAAGGGGCAAAAATATAGCCTTTAGGAAAGACAGCTTGTTCAATGAATGGTGTTGGGCAAACTGGACAGCCATACACAGACAATTGAAATTAAATCCTCATCTTGCACATTGCAAATCAAATTCAAAAAAATAAAAAAGTTAGGAATTAAACTAACACCATTACAACTTTTAAAAGAAAAAACAGGATCAGTATTCCACCATGCCGGAGCAGGCACTGATTTCCTTAACAGGACTCCCATAGTGAAAAAATTAAAGCCAAGAATTAATGTATGGGATACCATTAAACAAGAAGCTTCTGCACATCCAAGGAACTAATCAATAGTATCAAGAAAGAACCTGGAGAATGGAAGAAAATCATGGCCTACTACACTTCTGACAGTGGACTAATATCCAGAATAGACAAAGAACATAAAATATTCATATCAAAACCATAAAAATCCAATGAATAAGTGAGATATGGAACTAAACAGAATCTTCTCAACAGAGGAAGGTCAAAAAGTCAATAAATGTATGAGAAAGAGTTCTTCACTACTAATAATCAGAGAAATGCAAATAAAAACAACATTAAGATTTCATCTCATTCAGCAGAATAGCAAAGATGAAGAATACAAACAGTAATGAATGTTGGAGGTGTTGTGGGGAGAAAGGAACACTAACACACTGTTAGTCTGACTGTAGACTGGTACAGTAACTCTGAAAAGCAGTGTGGAGACTCCTCAAATTAGGGATGGAATTATGATAAAGCTCAGTTCTTCCACTCTTAGGTAAAAATTTCCCAGAAGAGCTAGAATTGGCATACTACAAAGAGACAGCTAATCAATGTTTATACCAGCTCAATTTACAATAGCTAAATTATGGAAACAACCAAGATGTCCCTCACTGGATGAATGCATCTAAAAATTGTGGTATACATATACAATGAAGTTTTACTTCGCTACAGAAAGAATAAAATCATGGATTTTGCAAGTAAATGGTTGGAAATGGAAAAAATCATCCTTAGCAAAATAATTCAGTCTCAGAGAATTAAGGGTCTGAATTTTTTCTCTCAATTGCATAAGTAAGAGTTAAATCAAGGATACAGAAGATTATTTACTAAATAATTTTTGTAATACTTCAAATTTACCAAATTTGAAGTATCTTTTAATTTGAGGATAACTGTACCAATGGGGAGAATAATGTGGGGAGATGAGAAAGGGAGAGTAGAGAGTGAGGGAAAAGGAGATTTATTAATTCTGTGTGGTATACTTGACTCCCCTGAGAAACCAAATGATACTCATGTAGGCATTCAAATCTTGAACATTCAGAAATTTCCATGGATATGGAAATTTATAGATGTAATGGGGGCAATTACACTGGATAAAAGAGAGCAGGGAATAGGCGAATGAGGAGAGATACTGGTTAAGGATCAGGCTCAAGTCATATTATCATTATGTCTGTATAATGTGAATGTGTAACAAACAATCCCTTCACTATGTAAGAACATGCTGAACTAAAATATTTTGTTTCTGAAAATGATTAAAAATATTTGGTTAGAGCCGCATCAGCAAATAGTAGCAACAATTTGGCTGCTGATTCATAACAAAATCAACAATTTAAAGGTTTGCTACTTGAAACATGTTGTCTACATTCTTGGATTTAGCAGTACATAAGATTTTTCTATATTTCATTCTGGGTTTCTAAATGCGATTCATAAAATTTAATTGTGTAAAAAGAAATTTAGATCAATCTCCTTTATGAAATATATGAAATCTATTTTTTTATTTTTTTATTTTATTTTTGAGCAACCTTACAAGATTTTAACAAAATAATATAAAATGTGTATATATTCTGGATATTGCATTTATCCCCAGGAGTGTCCCCCCAATTACCGTCCCTTATCCCTCCCTTCCCCTTCCCACTATAACTCTAAAAAAAGTATTAGATTGTAAAGCATTACATCTTATCTGGATTTAACTCATGCTGAAATCTTTTTATTGTTTTACTATTTGTTTTTCTTGACCATTAGAAACAAATAGTTTCTATTAAAATGAATACATTTCAGAAATATGAAATAATGTGTAAAAGTACCCCATATTACAACCTCACTTCCTTCTGTTACCAACTGGAACTATTGAGCTAAATTTAGTAGTATGTTGAAAACTTTAATGGTCATTTTTAATGATCATTATCTTTCCTCAGCATATATATTTAGTAAGATAAGCAATAAAAGTACTTATAAAATCCCTTGAAAATTTTTCAAAGTAGGTTAAAATGAATTACCTAATTTGGATTTATAGAATTATTTTTGTGTTTATTGACATATTTATTATTAGTAAAACAGGTTGACCAGGAATTATATTCAATATTATGAAAGTGTTCTGACATTTATAATCTTCTAATTCCAATTATTTTTATGCATCTACAATTCTGTGTTAATTATCACCTTTAAATCTATGTATACACTTCACTTTTATGATAATCCATGGAGTGCTAACAATAAATATGAGCTAATTTGTGCGTGGTTATCAACAATACCAACTTTCAGGTAATTTAACTGAAAAAAAAAAGCATCATTTTCTCATTCATACTACATATCCATTCCTAGAGTCAGGGCTTTGTCATGGCTACTCAGGAACCTAGCATTTGATACAACCATATCAGGCTAGACATCAAGGTCTGTGATAGTAAATGTTTTAGTCAACTTTTCACTGTTCTGACTAAATGACCTGATGACAATAATTTCATGAGGAAAAGTTTATTTTGAGGGATCACAGTTTCCAAAGTCTTCGTTCACAAAAGGCCAGCCTTTCCTGGGGGCTGGAGGTGAGTCTGTACAGCAAAGCAGTAGGCATGGCTCCAGTAATTAGAATAGAGAGCTACTCTATGCCAGACGCAAAATGACTTCCGCCAAGGCTTGCCCTCAGTGATCCACCTCCTCCAACCACACCCTGCCAGCCTAAGGGGATTAACTCACTGATTGGGTTAAGGTTTTCATAATCCAATCATTTCACCTCAGCGTTCCCCAATTGTCACACATGAGCTTTTGAGGGACACCTCACATTCAAACCACAACAGTAGGAAAGGGATCAAAGTGAAGCACATATGGTTCATCTAAGTATAAGAATCAGGTACTACAATTCCTTTACATGCCAGGAAGAAGTGGGAACCAGAACTGGATACTAGTAGAGATTTAATACAGAGTTTGATCCCCAAAATTGGGATTGTCTTTCCTCTTTTTCCCTTCTTGTAAATGAACCCCAGTAAACAATTTATTTTTAACCTCATGATTCTGTTATCTGTATTGTGCAGAGAAGAAAACAAGATTAGATAAGATTTATATTAAATATCTAAAATAACAGTTATTAATTATTCTCTCTCTCTCTCTCTCTCTCACACACACACACACACACACACACACACACACGTTTTCCAAACTTGGAAGGTATTGCTTGGGTCTTTAATACCATTGTTTTAAAGTTAAGAAGCCTATTTCACCAAACCATATTAATTCCTGCCTTTCTATCCAATAAATCATGTGGATAATCATACTGCTGCATAAAAAATATTTTCAAAATGTTTGCACAATTAGTTTATGTGAGCAAAATGATTTATTTGTAATAAAAAGAGGGAAGGTGGTATGAAATTAAAGACAAATTATTAAACAATATTGACAATTAGTCCATCCATTATGCAAATAAGGATATCTTGCCTATAGAAGTTAAGCTTTCCACCCAATCAAAGCAGCTCCTAATATAGTATTTCCTAGTGAAATTTATCCAATTTCCTTCTCAAAATTGAATTACTTTGGATCTCTTGAGTATCCTGCAGTTGAGGAAATTGGTATTTGAGTGTTGGAATGAAGACAGAAATGTTCTACCAGAGTTTAGATAAGCCTGTTGGGATTGCAACAAAATAAGATAATAGCAATCATTCACTTACATTATGTCTTTCTTCTTGCTCTGAAGTTTATCTTATTTTGACAACTATTTTTTAAGGTTATGGACTTTGAGAATCTGATCAGTCTTGATCAAATACTAAATGGTTTATTACTACCTGTAGGAAAATAGAAAACACAACAAAATTGTGAGTTCCAAGAAAAAAAGATTTGATTATTTGAAAATGTAATGTATTATGAATATATGTTCCATTTTGGCAATGTGTAAATCAGCTCTGTCTTTTTGTATATCAAATTCAGACCAAGACCCTGAAATAAATGAGGTTATTAACATTTGTTCCCTGGCCAATTCTTATTAAGATAATTTCACTGTGCTGCACTGCTAAAATCTTTCAGTAATTTCATTTTGAAAAATAAAATTAGACAGCAGATTCTACAC
This sequence comes from Aplodontia rufa, assembly GCA_004027875.1. Classification (NCBI taxonomy): domain Eukaryota; kingdom Metazoa; phylum Chordata; class Mammalia; order Rodentia; family Aplodontiidae; genus Aplodontia; species Aplodontia rufa. Next base: position 15,079 of record PVKS010041448.1, read on the forward strand.
CTTCTTCCAAATTGTACTGTAGTTCTATAAGTGTTCTGTTCAACAGCTGCTGTGTTCCATCCCTTAAGTGGTTATGTTCCCATTTTTCCAAAATAATTCATTTTTGTAAAAAGAATGCATCTCATTTATAAAGCACATTCCATTTCATGATGTCAATGTTATTTTCATTCAACCCATATAAACAGTGTCAGTATGGAGACTGAGAATTATTTCACAGATAATGGAAGACTCGGAGAAAAGAATAAAAAAGAGGGGGCACATGGTGAGCTATGGCTCTACTTTTAAAAATGAGCTCCTTAACAGTTCTCTATGATGCTTTTACTTGTCCAAAAGTACTTCTTTTTATTGTTAGCTCTTTGCGTAGAATAGTAAGTCACATAGCAGAGAAAATAAGAAATATAGGATGCTTACAAAATGAGAACAAATAGGTGCAAGAGAAGCCTGACAATACTAACTGTCATCTAAGAGTTCTCATTATCCATGATTGGTTTGGTAATTCCAAAATATGTAAATGATATGCTTTTCAAATTGGTGCTACAAACCCAGTAACATCTAAATAAAGTGAAAGCCATGCAGTTGTACAAGTTACGCACAATTAAGGTAGTGGACCAAGGCTACTGTACCAATAGCATGTGTGTCCTCAATGTCTTAGACTCTTATCCTTTATCCCTCTCAACTTTCTCAAGCCACCATATATCCAACTGCTATCCATACTGATGTCCAATTTGTCAAAGGCAAAAAGACATGCAGTAGTGTAGGTCATCTATTTCTCCCTTGTGAAGTAAATATAATTTAAATTTAACCCTCTTCTTTTTCAACATGTATGTATCTAATTGTTTTCCTTTGCCTAATCTTATAGGCTAACGCTTTGCATAGCAATTTCAAGAGGAGCAAAAATATAGATCCCCATTTCCATGGAATTATGAAT
>PVKS010041449.1:0-16009 GCA_004027875.1 Aplodontia rufa
GGAAGAGCTCTTGACTGCTGGCCGGAGCCTCTTCTTTAAGGGCCTTCACCCCGCCCCCTCGAGGTCTCTCTACATTAGCTTGTTCATTGCCACACCTGGATTTCGGAGGTACACGTTTAACCAATAAGCCTCTACGTGCACCCCTTGAAAGATCTAGAATAATTGGCAGGTGATACCAACGTGAAACGTCTGAAGCCTGTGTTGACACCCTGTTTTTCAAGCTTAACAATGTACAATCTTGCAGCCCCTCACGAAGGCGCTTATGCAAACAGCAACAAGATCCAGGGCAGCTGATAAAGCAAAGGTCAGACCCCAATATATGCTGAAGGGAAAAATACGAGTTCTAAATTGTGCTGAGTGATAACCACAAAGTCACAAGAAAATATATTTGTCTTCTCAATACTATGTCATGTTCACTAATTGCATTAATGAAATGCTTTCACCAGACATTTTTTAAACTGGGGAGTTGGGAATAAAATTTTTTGACTTGTTTGGTTTGGAAACTGGGCGTAAATTGTTAATAATTGAACAATTTGAGTGGCCTATTTTGTATCTAAAAATATTCTTCAAAATGGGGAAACCATATTAAAGGCACTAAGCTGTCATATCTAGCTAGTTCTGCTGATTCTGAATCACAGGATTTTTGCCTTGCAAGGGGCTCTGTAAATCATCTTCCCTAAATCTTCAATTGAGGCTATTTAAGGGAAGTTTTTAGAGACTTCAAAGGCTTCATAAGACCATATATTTGCAAAGACTACTTATTACAGCTAAATCCTCCAAGGCTTTTGAATGTATCTATGTACTGAAAAGTATTCAGCTTGTTGAAGGTCACTTATTAAAATGTGGCTTTTGGTTACTTGGAGTAAAAGAAAAGTATAAAGAGCAGAAGAGTGTGAAGGTAGGTCTCAAGTGTGTTAATTTTGGCGATTGCCCAACCTGCAATCTAAGTGTGCAAGGACTATGTTATACACATTGACCAGGTGACAGTCCACCAAGAAATAAGGCATATATGATTGTCACACACGAATGTGATGCTGCTAAATCCTTCCAAGTTATGGAATTGTTTTGAGATTTTTCTTTAGCTTTTTTTAAAAAAAGGAAACATTGTGTTTAAGGAATTTCACCTAAAGAGATTCATGGACTGATTGTCATGGATGTTTTTTATTATGTGTCATGCTTATACAATTGAGATCCAAAGGGTCTAACTTTGCATTGGTGAACATTGCATTCAAGAACACCTTGAATAGGCAGTCCATCTTTTCTCTCATACCCTTCCTGTTTTCTAGACCTTATACTTCCTGAATCCACCCTTCACCATGCTATTCTTTCCCACGTGGAGCTTACCAGACACTTCACTGCCTCCCCATCACATTTGCTCTCTGAATGGGAATTCGTCTCCTGTTCCCATTAAGAGCTCTTACTCTTTTCCTCAGGACTTGCCCGCAAGGTTGAGACTTCTCTGTCTCTCTGTCTGTCCCTCTTTATCAGAGCAAGGAGCAGGAGCTGCTAAATGGAACATCTGCAAATGTACTTTCACTGTTAGACAGTGATGGGGTATGAAAATGGTGACATAAAGGGTACAGATTCTACATATGAATTCTTGTCCTATCATATCCACAGCATATTCAAAATTATTAAAGTATATATGCAGTTTTCTCAAGTACTACTGTCTGTGCATCAGTGATTGGCATTTGAACTGACCAAATAAACTGAAGTTAACTCAGATGTTTGGAACTCATAAATGTTATGGTTGTTCAAACACTGAGTTGTACTTCATGATAGTCATTAGAACTAAGTTAGTAAATTGTATCTGTGGTTCATGCCTAACTATAAGGTGATAAGGTCAAGGACATATTAAGAATATGATGAGTATAAGGGAAACAATACCACCAGGTTATACCCTTACATTTGATTATGGAGTAAAATAAAAGCAAAAAAGTTTGAAAGAATAGAGCTTGTCTTGTGTCTGTGTTTGGTGTTGTCGTGCTAAAACTGCTTTTTGGAGAGCATCTGTGGTCACAGTTAAACAAATATTATCTATCCCTTTTTTTTCTCTACTGGTATGAATAATTAAGTAGCTCTGATATGATTAGGCTACTTAAGATACTGGATATTCATCACATTTTCAAATAATTTCTCAATTTTTCAGAAAAGATGTTATGGTTTAGCTATGAGGTTTCTCACAAAAACTCTTGTGTTAGACAATGCAAGAAAGTTTAGAGGTGAAATCATTGGGTTATGAGAACCTTAACCAAATCAGTGCACTGATCCCCTTGAATGGATGAACTGGATGGTAATTGCAGGAACATGTGTCGTGTCTGGGTGAGTTAGGTTGCTGGAGGTGTGTCTTTAGGGTATATATTTCCTTCTCAGTGAGCAGAACTCTCTGCTTTCTGGTGCCAAGTCCTGAGCTGCTTTCCTCTGCTACACCATTCAGTCATGTTGCTCTGCCTCATCTTGAGGTCAGAGCAACAGATTTGGCTATCCATGAACTGAGACCTCTGAAGCCATGACTCCCAAATAAATTTTTCCTTCTCTATATTGTTTTTGTCAAGTCTTTTGATTACAGTGGTTAAAAAAATGCTGACTAGATGAAAAGAAATTCTGTTATTTGCTTGGTCTTATGTTTCTGGGAACATAGTATTCATTTAGAAAAGTGAATTAAAAATAGAATGATGAATAATAGCAGTTTAATATTTTCTATTTATTTTTCTCCTTTTGAGATGAGGCCCCATCCTGTTACCCATGTTGGTCTGAAACTCGTGGCTCAACTGATACTCCCTCTCAGCTTCCAAAGTAGCTGAGATGACAGGTATGCACTACTACATCTGGGCTACTTTATTATTTTCTATCCTTTAAAAAGGAGTTTGGATTTTTCTTTCAGAGATCTGAGGTGCATAAGTCCATAAACTGACTGAATCTATAAGCTGATTACATAAACACATAAAATATAAGTTTTGGAAGGTGACTTAGATATATTTGTAGGAGGAGAATTTGGAGATTTCTTCTTATTTTATGACATTGACTGTAAAATCATTTATGAAACTGATGGATGAATTTTGGGTCAGTGATACAGAAATTGAAACAACTTGTTTCTGTTTTCCTATATTCAATACATAAATTGCCATTACATTTTTTAGGCTTTTTTTTTACTGTGAGATTGCACAGAATGGTACTTTTGAGACCCTAGAGAGAAAAGAAACCAATCTTTAAAATGAGTATGGTTATCTTTGGAGGTCCTCATGGGCACTCTTTATAGTAGCAATATCCAGGGATTACCATCTATGATCATTCAAGAAGATACAAAAATATGGTACTTCATAAGGCAGTTAAGACTCACGTGCAATGGTTTATAAAAGCATAAAGGAAGCTGAATATCCCTGGATAGAACCATTGAACATGGTTGCATGCCAGCTGTATACCATTAGTACACCTGGTTCATAATAAGCATCTTTTGGGTTATTCTTTCAGAGCACTCTAGCATACTTTAGTTTACATTTTATTAACTTGTAACTGAGTTAGGTACATAGTTATCTTCTATAACGGTAACTCTTTTCTATCATCAACTGAATTCAGAATTGGATAGACATTGTTTACTCTCTGCATACCATCTCATACATTCTATTCAATTTAAAAAATGTTTACAGAGCACACATACAATAAATATTAAAAACACAGAGTAAAGCAAAAAACAGTAAAAGAGATGATTATTTAATGTCTTCTCACAGATGATAATAGAAACTTGCTTTTAATTGTGTTCATTTAAATTAGTCACAATATATTATCACTTTCCAAGGTTTTGTTTGTTTGTTTTGTACAACCAGTTTGGATAGTTTAGTGGGTTGATAAAATGTCCAAGAGGAAACCAGTATTGAATAACAGTTGGTTTTGTGGCCTATGATTCTTTTAACAGTTCATGCTAACTTTCTTTTTATTTACTCATGATGATACTCTTATTTGACCAGTTTTGTGTCCTATGCTTCAGCCAGACCCCAGGGGGATCTGTCATCCTTATTCTTGTCTCAGAATATACTTGTCCAAAGACACTTCACTGATCATATTGCCAGTCAGTGACTCTGACTCTTACAAAGATCACAGGGCTCCATTACTGACCTAGCATGCCCTGGGATGTTGATCTGCCAAGCCCTGTCCTGTCCAGGCCTGACACATTAAATTCTATTCTGCAATCACAAGTGTGACTTGGAAATTGGTGTTTTTGCATACTTGTACGTGTGAATGTAGTACCACTAGCACATGTGCACATAGCGGTGTTTAGGTGATTGGCTCTGCTTTTCATTTCCCAGAAGTCCCTACTGTGTAGATTTTCTGAGAAATGTTGTATGCAGCAGGGTAATGTACTGGTTTTTGTCCCTTTTGTTTCCTGTTCTTATGCCATGCTGTGATGTTGTCCTCCTTAAGAGGCAATGATGCCAGATAGTGGGATGGACAAGCTGAACACAAGGATTAGAAGGAAGTGGTTTCCCTAGCAACAATAACCATGCAGGGGAAGCCACTCTACTTATCCACTACTCATGTCCCTTTTCTCTCGTTTAAATAACACAGATAGAGGATGTGCATGCTAAATATCTGATACTGAATCATCTCTAGGAGATGGAATTACAGAAAATGGTTACTCACTAAAAGGAATTTGGAAATTTGATGAGTGTGCTATATAATTTAATGTTAGTAGGTACACCATCTCATTTCTGTTAATGTATCATTGTGTTTATGCTTTTCATTAGATATGCTCAGAAATAGTTACTTCTCTCAATGACACATAAGGTAAAGAACTTTCAAAAGCTAGATTTATAAAACATTATTAAAAACTCCCATTATATCTTTAACATTTAAAAATTATCCTTTCTACGCTAGTGACTAAAAAGCAATCTATAGATTAGTAATGTGATAAGAAAGACAAAAGTGTCACTCTAATTTAATGACTTATTTTAGTTCTTTATAGTGATTTTATTTTAAGGACTTCATTTCTTTTCTGAATTCTTCACTTATTTTATTGGTATTTTGACATTAAAGCATTAATGTTTTGATGTGACTATTAGTTATTGTTAAATGTGAAGTAGTGTGCTGAATATGGCTCTTCAAATATTCTGGTCAGCAATTTACAACATTTGTATGTATTTCATACCACACGATCAGGAATACTTTTGTTAAGTTAGTATTGCACATAATCTAAGTAAAAAACAAGACAAAACTGTATTATGTGAAAACAACTATTGATGAAAGAAAAGATCATTTCACTAGTTCCTTCCTCTCAAGCACTGATTTGACTTGGAAAATCAATCATAACCCATTGATTTCTTAAATTCTTGGCTTACTCACAACTGATAAATTCAGAGTACTAAAAAACCTGAGTAAAACTAGGTAAAGGTATGGAGAAATGCTATCTCATAGAAATATAATGCAAGTCATAAAATAAGCCATGCATACAATTTAAAAATTGGAAAACAAAAATGTAACAGTTATGATTTGTGGTTGGCACACACCTGTAATCTCAGGGCACAGAAGGATAGCAAGTGTGAAACTAGCCTCAACAACTTAATGAGTTCCTATTCCAATTCAGTGATACAAAAAAACTAACAGATGAAAGCAATGCCCACAATAAACATGTCTAAAAGATTAGCATTTCCTCATGTAATCCATATAAAAATGATTGAGATATTTTACATTTTTTTTCACATTTGGTCTTCAACATCTGACTTGTATCTTACATTTTAAAACCTTTAAGATTTGAACTAGCTCTGTTTCCACTGCTTAGCAGCCGCATGTTGTTAGCAGCTATCATAGTGTGTAGCATAGGTTTAGAATACAAAATATTATCAAAGTCATTTGAGGTTCAATTCCATAAAAGGTTAGATGTTGATCCTATAGAAGTACTGATTTTCTTAAAAAGATAAAAAGAAGTCTTTTGAGATGTTTGGAAAAGTTCATACCCTGACAATGTTTTTTTTCTAGATACAGTGTTAGGTCCTCCTGAAAACAAATGTTCATTAAAACTTTTCCTAAGTTGTTGGCATTGACCACAATCAAGTTAGTGATAATTTGATTATAGAAACTAGAAACTAATGACAAACTCAGCGAATTCTTTTCATAGCATAAAATATTCTTAGCATGATTTCTGTGTAGACTTAGCATATCAGGTAGTTATATTAGTATCATAGAATAAAAATATCTCATAAAAACCAGTACTTTGCTGACTTTCTTTATACCCACCAGTTTTGAAATGCAAACATATACTGTGCAGATTCAGAATAACTATACTGAGGAAACTAGGTTTTTCAAAAGAAGATTTTATTTCAGGCTCCTCGATTGTAGAGAGATATTTTTCTTCTCTGAATGACAGAAAGGATAAGTTGTTCATCTCTGCAAACTGGCTGAGGCAAGCAAATTTCTTTTTCTCCCTATTTTCTGTAATATTTAGATATCACTTTCAGAATGACTAGCAAGAATCAAAACTAAGTTTTCAACAATTTCCATAGAAGAAGTTATAATAATCACAAAGATCTAGAATAAATAAAGAATTATGGAGTGTGCTCACACACTCATTTATAAACTATTTTCAAAAACAAAACTGAGACAAGTATTTTACTTGGAGATTCTATTATCTTTTATTAATCCTATCACTCCTAGAAGTTCCTGAGAATCTGTTCTCATTAGATAACTTGAATAAGTTCAAATTGCCAGTGATTAACAATAACCAACTAGCAAATTAAAGTGAAAATTTATGTTACAAAATTGATTAGACTAATGGAAGAATAAGATTTCTACATGTGTAGGGTTTAAAATGGTGTGTAAGACATAGAAGCAAGCAGCAAAAAGTAATGTATATTAGCTACCTATGTATGATCATTTGTTTAACTTGTTGACCAAAGAAATATTTTAGAATATCTACTACATGTATATTAGTCTTCTTTGGACTTCTAAGATGAACCATGTGCATTCTGCATTTAAGGGTTTATAATTTAGCATAGGGGAGTGGTAAAAAAATAGTTGTAATGGAAGCTGCAGAATTTTGAGAGATTTGAGCAAGAGGAGATTTGCTTCCATGGTAGGGCCTGGAGGAAAGAGGACCGACCAGCTTCCCAGAGGAAGTGGATTTGAGATGTTCTTTGATGACTTGGGAGTGGGAGAAGGAGAAGGCATTCAGGCAGATGAAATACTAACACAAGCAATATTCCTCATGAAATTCAGGAAAAATTTGAATCCAAACTGTTGGTAAATATTTATGTATTTTTCAAAGATTATATTCTGAGTGGAAATAAGTTTCACAGTATTAATTATGGGGATGCTCTGTAGTTTTCCAGCACCAATTCAGACTCAACTAATTAACAAAGGAGTTTCTTTTGACCATAACTCCCATTAAGTAAATTGATTTGTAAATTACAAGCATGTGCTTGTTCCTCAAATTTTGCATTATGAGGAGGAATCAGATTCATTAACTTATTCAATATTTTTCTATATTATATTAGTGGCATTAAGTTTTAACCAGAAAAGAATAATTTAAACTATCAAATGGAAAAGAGGTTAATTAAAATACTATGATTATCATTTGATGTTATTATTTGTGAAAAATATAGATAAATTTTGGCTATGTACTTTATATCTGATATTTTATTTGTAAGTTCTATATGTCAAATCTATAGACACTTTTCTTTGAGATTTCTTATAATTTTAGCTTAGCTTTCATCCACCCTTATCCCATATATCATAATTTTTAATTGATTTTTCTCTAATTATTCTAAGGCTTGTGTTTTTGTAATTCCTAGGATGTAAACTCTTGGCACTTTTATTGCTGCAAGCCTATATTGCAGTCAGTATTGATTTCTTTTTGTCTTCCTTATTGGTATCATAGCCCGACATGTAGGATTTTTCTTTGTTCTCTCTCTAATGTAATTTTCACTGCAACTGACTAATTGTTGGTAGGCTAAGGCTCAATGGACATGCACTGCTTCTATTCATATTTTCTTTTTGTTTATTTATTTATTCATTTTAGAGGGGGAAAGAGAATGGATGATTATATATGGGAGACTTTCACGGGCCAGTACCAGAAATAGCACATGGCTGTGTTTACACATCAATGGCTGGAACCCAGAAACAAGGCTCTACCTAATGCTTCAGAAGCAGGCCATTTAGCAGAGGTCACCTCATATGAATGATTGGGATTATGATTTCATGCATATTGGGAATGTTCTTTTGTCTTAGGGGATGAAGTGGCCCTGCAGTCTTGAACACGCTAATCATTAAAAAGAGTTTATCAAGAAAAATGGGCAACAAGGAGTACTACTTTTGCCCAATAATTCTCAAATTATGTTCCAATAGTAAGCTGTTGGAGTGGAGGTTCCATAGCTGAAATAACAAGTTGATCACGCATATTTGTTTCATCTCTAGGATATTCCACACACTCTACAAGGAGCTGAAACAGAGCAAAAGATAATATACAGATACTGGGGGCTGGAGCGGTGGCTCGGTGGTTATGGTGCTTGCCCAGCATGTGCAAGTATATGGGTTCAAACCCCAGCACCACGTACACAGCTAAGTGTCAGAGCAATGAAAGCCATGTGAAAAACTCAATAAAAATTGATTCTCTGTGTCTCTCTCTCACTGTTCTTCTCTTTTAAAAGAATATACAGATACTGTTTTTAGATTGGCAAAATATGTACTGATAGCAGATTCCTTTTGTGCCCCGTGTCACTGTCTCTAAGCATGCCTCCCATGTTGTGAGTTACAGGCTGTGGTGGACAGTTACTGTAAATGGGACTACATCCTACCTCAGGTGCCTATCAGGTGTTTCTGCTTTTCTATTTTAGCCTTTTTTTGGAAGCACATTACATTTTACGCAGGAGCAAGACAGAAGGACATTGTGGGGGTGTTAATGCCTCTGGGAGACACGCTCAAGGGTACACACGCATACCCCTCTATCCTGTGGATTAACTGAGTTCCTTTCCAGGATTTTTGCTGTTGTTAACTGTGGCTGTTGTTGTGTATCTCTTTTACACATATGTAAGAGACATGCTCTATGTCTAGGTCTGAAACTGCCAGGGTGTAGGGAATGTAATTTTTCACACAAATTTCATTTCATAGATTATTTTCCAAAGTGGTAGTGTCAATTTACACTCTCATCAACAATGTCTAAGATTCCTCCATGATTTATACGGTGCCCTGTTATCAGTTTGTAAACGTATGCCAATAGTGTAGGTGCCAAAAGACATCAAGTTGTATTTCTAATCTTTTTTCTGGCAGCTAATAATTGTTAATGAATCTCTTTTCTTATGTTTATGAGTTGTTCATGTTTCTTATCTATGAAAAACTTGGGTTTTTCTCTCTCTTTTGGGCACATTTTTCTGAGTCTTTTTTCTCCTTTTTTAGGAAGAATTTTTCTTTTCTTTTCTTTTTTGTACCTAAATACTCATCCTTCTTTGCCTGTATTTGCTGCAAACTTCCTCTCACAGTTGGCAGTACCCTTTTGCCTACTTTTTCTGTTTCTTGAACAGGAGTTCTTAATTTTATTGTAGCTGATCCATCTTGTCTTTTATAATTGCTTTTTGTATATTGCTCAATTTTTCCCCATCTTGGAGGCAGGGACCCTGAAGCCTTTATGATTTATTCTTCACATCTACATTTTTAGTCCTTCTGGAGTGAACTTTTGGTTATGGTAAGTGGTAGGGATTTAATTTCATTTTTTCTTCCACATGCATAATCAACTGTCTTATCTGTGGTAAAGTCACTACTACACTTTTGTATTGCTAAATATTCCAATTACAAACTAAAATTTAGAAAGAGGAAGAAGTGCATGAATACCTGGTGAATTAAATAAAACCCCCCTTGTGTGTGTGGGGTGGTGGTTCTGCTCTTTTCCTTTTTAAGAAATTAAAGTATGTATTGGCATTCTTATCAAAGACCAGGGCAGGGGAAGAATGCTTTTCTCTGGAATAGCATCATTCAATGGTGTATCAAAGAGAAAGGGTAGAAGAAAAGAAAAAAGAAAAAGTAAGGGTGACTGCATTGAGATTTATCTGAAAGTAGAATAGTTCATAATATATGGGACATTCACAAACATGATTATGGAATTAGAAATCATCTGTTTTACTTTAATATCTATATGTTTTTAAGAAGACATTGAGTGATAGTATACTTTAATCTGTTTTTCTCATCAGACATAAAAGTAAGAGAAATGAAGGGACTCCCCAAAAGACAAATAGAGTGTTAGGGGCAAAGCTGTGGTTATAGTTCCAGTTGGACTTGTGAAGTTTGTAGCCTTATAACCAAATAAAAGTGACAAGAACACACAATTTAAAAAATCAGTACAGTTTGAAGACTTTGGAAGCTATTCTTGTTAAATGTGTTGAAATATAAATTGTTAGTATGTGATACAAAATAGTGTTTTTTGAAAATTTTATTCTTTATGTTTGTACCAATAAAGAAGGTTAGACCTATCATATTCCTAGCATGAGTGGATTTCCTCTTTTAAAACTTATCAATTTGCTCCAGTCTGGAAAACGTAAGCAATAAAATATTTCCCTCTTGATAAACAAGTTGAACTTTCTCACCTCCAGTTACTATGAGCAGTTTTGTTTGGCTACTCACAGATATTAGTTTGAGGGTAGCATAAAAAAGTAACCCCAAAATGCACATCTTTAGCTTCACTAAACTTCTTTTATAGTTGGTAAATGTTACAAAACTCACAAGCTATGATCCATGCATTTATGACATGAGGTTCTATAACTTTATTTACTCTTGTGGAAACAAAAGACAATAGCTACAGTAATTTGTCTTAGAGATGGGTATTTCATTCTTTTACAGAGATATTCCAGTATTCCATCTAGCATGTAGGTTACAATCCTTAGCTGCCAGGAAATCATTTCTCAGACTATCAACAAAAGCAACTTTTTCTTCATAACTATGCATTAGTAGCTTGGAACTCTGACAGGAGATTTTTCCTTTTTTTAATAACAAAATTATTCTACAGTGTTTAGAAAGCAATTAGTTTCATAGCTTAATGAAGTTGTATTCATATTGCTTCTTAATTTTTTTCCTCTAAAATTTGACCATATCTTAACAATGTTGCCATATTAGGAGATGCAACAAAACCACAAAATGATGGGTGATATTTTCATGGAAAAGTTAACAACAGAAGAATAAGAGAAAATGTTATTGTTAAGAATTTATTTTAATTAAGAAACTGACAAACTGTTTACCACAGCAGTTGTATCACTATACATCCCACCAGTAATGTGTAAGAATTTTGGTTACTCCATATTCTTGTTTACACATAGTAGTATCAATTTTTAAATATTTTACCCATTTCAATGGCTTTGTGATTATACTTCATTATAGTTTTATTTTGCCTTTCACCAAGGTATTGAACATCTTTTTATTTTCTTATTTACTATGTATCATCTTTTTGATAAAATCCTTGCCTAATTTTAATTGGATTGTGTGTATTCATGATTGAATTTTGACATTTTTTCTTTGTGTATTCTGTAAGGATACAGTTCTTAATTGGTGCAATGGTTTCCATGTGTATCCCCCTAAAGTCCCTTGACTTAAAGGATTGGTCCTCAGCCCATGGTGCTATGGGGACGTGGTAGGAGCTTCAAGAGGTGGTAACTACCTAGAAGTTTTGCAGCCATAAGGGACTATGGGACCCTGGTGTCTCCTCACTTGCTTCCTGGCTGCCATGAGCTAAGTGGTTTCCATTGCCATATGCCCCTGCCATGTTGTACCTTCTCACCTAGGCTCAAAAGCAGCAGGACCAACTGGGGGCTAAAAATAAACTTTCCTCTTTTTAAAAGATTTATTTCAAGTTTTTAAAAATAGTAATAGCTTACTAGCACAATTGAGTATACTTATTACAAGTATTTTCTCTCAGTTTGTGGCTAGTATTTTTTATTATTTTTCAGTAGTATCATAGAGAGGAACATTTAAATTTGGTGATGGTCAAAGAATCATTTTTTGTCTTATGTGGTTTGTATGTTTTGGCAGATCTAAGAATTTTTCACTGATGTCAGTGCCGCAAACATTTTGCCTATTTTCTTCAAGAAGTATTGTAATTTCACAGCATATTTTTGTCGAAAGAAAAAAAATTCAATAAAATTAGTTTAAAGACCAAATTTGTCTTTTTTTTTTTTTTTTTTAAGAGAAACGGACAGTGAGAGAGAGAAAGTGAATCAATTTTATTTAGTTTTTCATGTGGCCTCACAGCTCAACACTTCGTTGTGTACATGGTGCTAGGGTTTAAACCCATGTCCTTGAGCATGCCAGGCAAATGCCATAACCGCTGCACCACCACTCCAGTCCCCCCAAATTTGCTTTTATTAGTGATTCATGAATATCCCCTCTGTTCCACTGATCTATTCATCTATTATTATCATATTCTCTCTATTACTATAGCTTTATAGTAAGTCTTGATCAGGGAGTGTAAGTCCCATATCATTGTTTTGTTAAAAAAATGTCTTGGTTATTTTTGGTTTTGAATTTTCATGTAAATATTATAATAAGTTTGCCAATTGTTAGCAAAAGGTCTGTGGGGGTTTGACTGAAATTTCTTTCCATCTACAGATTGATGCTGGCCAATGAAAATGTAATTCAAATCAAAATATATGAGCCAGATATGTAATTTAATTTTTTTTGGTAGCCACGTTAAAAAAGTAAAAATAAACAAAAACTCCAAACTTTAAAAGCTATGGAATTAATGTTAATAATCTATTTCATTTATTCTAATATATAAAATATTATCATTTCAACATGCAATCAATATAAAAATATTGTTGTTATATTCCACTTTTTCATTATAAAGTCATAGAAATCTCATATAAATTTATACTTATAGCACATCTTAATTCACACTATCCACAAAAAGTTATCTAGTACATATGTGGCTAATGGTTACCATATTGGTCAAAGTAATTATAAATCAGTTTGGGGAGAATTGACAAATTAATTGCACATAGCATAATTCACAAAAAGTAGTTTTCTTTTATTTTTTAATTAAGAAATGTATTTGTTGAATAATCAAACATGCTTCTAATGAAAAAATATAATATATAAATAAAATCTGAATATTAGATTTACCCCCCAAGAGCCTCCCCAATTATCCACCCAGATCCCTCTCCCTCTCTCCTTCCCAATACATCTCTACAAATACCTTAGGTTGTATGACCTTACACCTTTTCCGAATTTAAAACATGAGAATTGACCTCCTTTCTCAATGGCCAGGGTCTAGCTCCAGCCTCCACAGATGAGTGAAGACATTCGACCCTTGGTTCTCTGGGTTATGCTGATTTCACTCAGCATAATTTCTTCCATAGCCATCCATTTACCTTCAAAGGCTGCAATATCATTGTTTCTAATTGCTGAGTAAAGTTCCATGTACCACATGTATATATGTATATACATATGTGTATACATGTATCACAGCTTTTGGATCCATTCATCCAGTGAGGGACATCTGTGTTTTTTCCATAATTTAGCTATTGTGAATTGAGCTGCTATAAACATCGATTTCGCTGTGTCACTGTAGGTGCTGATTCTAAGTGCCCTGGAAAAATACCTAGGAGAGGAATAGCAGGATCATATGGTGGGTTCATCCCTAAATTTTTGAGGATTCTTCACACTGCTTTCCAGAGGGCTGTACCAGTCTACAGTTCCACCAACAGTGTGCTCATGTACCTATCTCTCCAGCATCTATTATTGTTTATTTTCTTCATTTTTGCCAATCTGACTGGCATGAGGTGCTATCTTAATGCAGTTTTCATTTACATTTCTCTGATTACTAGTGATTTAGAGCACTTTCTCATGTATTCATTGGCTTGATCAATGTCCTCTGTTGAGAAGTTTCTATTTAGCTCTTTGGCCCATTTATGGATTGGGTTGTTTGTGTTTTTGTAATTGAGGTTTTTGAGGATTTTGTAGATTCTGGATATGAGGCCCCTGTCTGAGGAATCATAGTCCATGATTCTTTCCTTTTATGTAGGAAACCTCTTGACTCTTTTGATTGTTTCCTTGGCAGTGCAAAAGCTTTTTAGATTTATGGCATCCCATTCACTGATTTTTGATTTTACTTCCTTCACTTTAGGAAACATGTTGAGAAAGTCTTTGCCTACTCCCAAATGCTGAAGTGTTGGACCTAATTTGTCTTCCATCAGTTGCAAGGTAGCTGGTTGAATTCCTAGCTCCTTGATCCATTTTGATTTGATTCTCATGCAAGGAGAAAGATATGGGTCTAATTTCAATTTTCTGCAAGTGACTGTATAGCTTGTCCAGCACCATTTGTTGAAGAGGCTGTCTCTCCTCCATGTAACATTTTGTCCCCCTTTGTCAAAAATAAGATGTTTAAAGATTTGAGGGTTTGTTTCAGGGTCTTCTATTCTGTTCCACTGGTCTTCTTTCCTATCTTGATACCAGTACCATGCTGTCTTTGTTACTAAGGCTCTGTAGTATAGTTTTAAATCTGGTATGGTGAAACTGCCTGTTTCGTCTTTCTTGCTTAGTAGTGTTTTGGCAATTCTAGATTTCTTATTGTTCCAAATGAATTTGAGAATTGCTTTTTCTATGTCAGTAAAAATGACATAGGTATCTTTATAGGGATAGCATTATATCTATATAAAGCTTTCGGTAGAATGACCATTTTTATTATATCAATTCTGCCTAACCAAGAGCATGGGACATCTTTCCATCTTCTTAGGTCATCTTGGATTTCATTCTTTAATGACTGACAATTTTCGTTGTAGAGGTCTTTGATTTCCCTTGTAAGGTTAATTCCCAAGTATTTTATTTTTTTCGATGATATTTTGAATGGGACTGATTTCTTGATTTCTTCATCAGTCCTATTATTATTAGTGTATAGGAAAGCTATTGACTTGTGGGTGTTGATCTTGAATCCTGACACTTTGCTAAATCTGTTTATAAGTTCAAGCAGTTTACTGATGGAATTTTTTTGATCTTCCAGATACAGGATCATGTCATCAGCAAAAAGAGAGAGTTTGACTTCCTCTCTTCCTATTTTTATCCCTTTGATTTCTTTCTCTTACCTAATTGCTCCAGCTAGGGTCTCAAGAAAAATATTGAATAAAAGTCGTGAGATCAGACAGCCCTGTCTTGTTCCCAATTTTAGTGGAAATGCTTTCAGCTTTTCTCCGTTAAGTATTATACTAGCTGAGGGTTTAGCATATGTAGCCTTTACGTAGTTCAGAAATGATCCTTTGAACCCTAACTTCTCTAAAGTTTTGAACATAAAAGGGTGCTGGATTGTATCAAAGGCCTTTTCTGCATCCATTGAAATAATCATATGGTTTTTGTCCTTTATCCTGTTTAAGTGATGAATTACGTTAATTGTTTTGAGTATGTTGAACCAGCCCTGCATTCCTGGGATGAAGCCAACTTGGTCTTGATGGATTATCTTCTTTATAAGTTTTTGAATATGGTTTGCTAGAACTTTATTAAGGATTTTTGCATCCAAGTTCATCAGGGATATTGGTCTGTAGTTTTCTTTTTTTGATGTATCCTTGTTGGGTTTTGGTATCAGAGTTATGGTTGCTTCATAAAAAGTGGATGGGAGCATTCCCTCCTTTTCAATTTCTTGAAATAACTTAATAAGGAGAGGTGTTAGTTCCTCCTCAAAAATGTGGTAAAAATCAGGGGAGAAGCCATCAGGTCCTGGGCTTTTCTTCTTTGGTAGACTTTTAATTGCAATGTGGATTTCAGTGCCTGTGATTGGGCTATTTAGTAATTCAATATCCTCTTGAGTCAATTTAGGGATGTTGTATGTGTCAAGAAATTTATCCATTTCTTCTGAATTATCAAATTTGGAGGATTACAGGTTTTCAAAATATGATCTTATAATTTGTTGGATTTCCATGGGGTCAGTGGTGATCACTCCCTTTTCATTGGAGATTTTATTGATTTGCTTCATTTCTCTCCTTCTTTTGGTTAGGTTCGCTAGGGGTCTATCTTGTTTATTTTTTCAAAGTACCAGTTCTTTGTTTCATCAATTCTT
>PVKS010041451.1:0-16175 GCA_004027875.1 Aplodontia rufa
AAAAAAAAAAAAAAAAAAAAAAAAAAAAGAACAATAAAAACTGGGGATATAGCTCAGCGGTAAAGTAACCCTGGGTTCAATCTTAGATATTAAACTTAAAAACCTTTGTGTATCAAAGGACATGATCAACAGATGAAAAGGCAGCCTACAGCGGAGTGGGGGTGATCTGCAAATCATCTAATACCCAGAAAATAAGAACTCCTGAAACTCAATGATTAAAAAAAACAAAACAAAACCTGCAGTGATAGGGATGGAACCCAGGACCTTGCACACAAGCAGTCTACTGCTGAGCTACATCCCCAGCCCAAATAATACAATTTAAAAATGGGCAACACGTGTGGTGGCACATACCTGCAATTCCAGCAGCTCAGGAGGCTGAGGAAAGAGGATCCCACGTTCAAAGCCAGCCCCAGCAACTTAGGGAAGTCCTAAGCAAATTAGCGAGATCTTGTCTCAAAATAAAAAATAAACATTCATGACATGACATTAGCCTTGGATAACTAAGTATATATACTTTTGTTCTTGATTGACAATGTTTCCCCCTCAACTGTAACTCCATATTCATCTAATAAAAAAATAAATAAAATAAAATAAAAAGGCCTGGGGGGTGAAGCTTAGTGATGCAGTGCCCCTGGGTTCAATCCTCAGTACAAAACAAAACAAAAACCCTGGCAAAGGACTTGAGTAGACATTTCTCTAAAGATGACATACAAGAGGCCAAAAAGCATGAGAAGACACTCAATATCATTATCATCAGAAAAATGCAAATCAGTGTCATAGGCCTGTAATCCCAGTGACACAGGATGCTAAGTCAGGAGGACTACAAATTCAACTTAGCAACTTAGCTAAGCAACCAAAAATGGGTTGCAAAGCGCCCCTTGGGTTCAATACCTAATACCAGCAACTCAGCAAGACCTATCTGGAACTAAAAAACACAAAGAACTGAGGATGTAGCTCAGTAGTAAAGCACCCCTGGTTCAATCCCCAATATCCCAAATAAAAAACCCACAAGAAAGATCATCTCACACCCATTAGGATGGCTATAAAAATAACACCAGAAATAAATGGCATAGAAGATATGGAGACATAGGAAGTCCTGTACACTAATGCTGGGTCTATAAAATGCTACACATGGGGGCTGGAGCAGTGGCTCAGCAGTGAAGGTGCTTGCCCTGCAAGCGCAAGTACATGGGTTCAAACCCCAGCACCCACATACAGAGCAACGAAAGTCATGTGAAAAACTCTATAAAAACTGATTCTCTCTCTCTCTCTCTCTCTCTCACTGTCCTCTCCTTAAAAATAAAAATAAAATAAAATTCTACACGTGCTACAGAAAATAGTATGGGGGTGGAGGGGCTGGAGTGGTGGCTCAGCAGTTACGGTACTTGCCTGGCATGCATAAGTATGAGGGTTCAAACCCCAGCACCATGTACATAAAAAAGTGTCAGAGCAACGAAAGTCACATGAAAAACTAAATAAAAATTGTTTCTCTCTCTCTCTCTTACTGTCCCTCCTTTAAAAAAAAGAAAAAGAAAACAGTATGGGGGTTTCAAGTAGAATACCCTAAGATCCAGCAATCCCACTTTCTGGTATATATAAATTGAGCATTTCTAATACAAATATTCAAAAAGCTTCAAACTCCAAACTTCATGAATGCCAACATGTCATCATAAATTCCACACCTGATATGTGACAAGTCATAATCAAAATGTAGGCACACATTTATAAATGTATACATTATTTATAAAAATAATGTATAAAATTGTCTTCAGGCTATATGTATAAATACGAAACATAAATGGACTCAAGAGGCTGAGGCAAGGGAATCACAAGTTTGAAGTCAGCCTCAGCAAATTAATGAGGTCTGAAACAACTTAGTAAAACCTTGATTCAAAATAAAAAATTTAAAAAGTGGGTTGGGGATGTGGCTCAGCAGCAAAGTGCCCCTAGGGTTTAATCCCTAATACCAAAACGAATGCATACATACATACATACATAAATCTCCTGTTTGGACTTAGATTGCATACCCAAGATATCTCATGATGTATATGCAAACATCAATCCAAAGTCCAAAACACTTCTAGTCCAAAACACTTCTGGTCCCAAGCATTTACATAAGGGATATTTAATTTGTAACCAAAAGAATTAAAAACAAGAAACCAAGTACAGTGACATACACCAAGAACTCAAGCAGTAGCCTATGTTCATTAGCAGCACTATTCATAAGAGCCAAGAGGTAGAAACAGTCCAAATGTCCATCAATAGATTCAGCAGATAAAATGCTTATCCATATGATGGAGTCTCAAAAATGAAAAAAAAAATTCAGTCACATTCTACAACATGGATAAATCTTGAGGACATCACACTAAGTGAAATAAATCACAAAAAGAAAAACATTGTATTAATCCACTTATGTAAGATATCTAAAGCAGTACAATTCATATAAACAAAAGTAAGGCGGTTATCAGGGGCTGGGGGAACAGGGGAAAAAAGGGGAGTTTCTAAATGGATCTGTAAGACCTTTCCAGACTTCTGGAAATCTTTTTCCCAACACTGTGAAATGTACTTAATGCTACACAACTGTACATTTAAAAATTAAGACAGCTGGGCCCAGTGGCCCTTGCCTATAATCCCAGCAACTTGAGAAGCTGAGGCAGTGAATCACAAGCTCAAAGCCAGCCTCAGCAACCTAGCAATGCCCTAAGCAATTTAGCAAGAAAAATAATAAAAGAGCTGGGCAGGTTGCTCAGCCCTGGGGTTCAAAAAATAGCACCATGCTCTTAATCATTTTTATTAATAAATTAATCACAAATTTATAAAATCCAAATTGCTAGGATTGCAGGCATGCAAAACCATTTCCAGAAAATAAGTTAATTGTTTCTCAATAAAGCTCTTCCAAAAATAAAGGAGCCCAGGTGTGGTGGCACACACCTGTAATACTGGTGGCTCAGGAGGAGGAGGATCACAAGTTCAAGGCCAGTCTCAGGAACTTAGTGAGACCTTGTCTTATAATTTAAAAAAAAAGGGGGGGGGGCTGGAATGGTGGCTCAATGGTAGACCACTTGCCTGGGATACATGGGGACACAGGTTCAAACCCTAGCACCACATACACAACTGTCAGAAACAGAAAAACAGATGAAAAATAAAATTCTTTTGTCTCTCTTTTAAAACAAAACAAACAAAAAAGGCTGGGGATGTGGCTTTAGTAGTAAAGCCCCTCTAAGGTTCAATCCCCAGTACCAAAAAAAAAAAAAAAAAAAAAAAAGAGGAATGGGCTTAAAATGGTACATTCACTGGTTTAAAGAGAACAGAGCAGGGGCTAGAGCGGTGGCTCAGCAGTTACAGTGTTTGCCTCGCATGCGCAAGGATGCGGGTTCAAATCCCAGGACCAGGTACACAACGAAAGCCACAGTTTGATGGAGTACCCAAAACTCTGCATAGAGGACCCTATACTCCTGTTTCCTCCAGGTGACAGCTCTTCTCTTTCCATCACTACCATCTTTTATTTGCCCAGTTCCTTCTTAGGTCCAATTTCACAGGACAACAGAGTTAAAGAAGCTGCAATCAAGAGAAGGGGCATGAAATTCAGTACTCATGGGCTGGAGTGGTGGCTTGGCGATTACGGTGCTTGCCTCACATGTGCGAGTACACCAGTTCAAACCCCCGCACCATGTACACAATAAAGTGTCCGAGAAATGAACATCATATGGAAAACTAAATAAAAATTGCTTCTCTCTCTCTCTTACTGTCCCCTTTTTCTTTAAAAAAAAGAAAGAAAAAAGAAATTCAGTACTCATGCTTTACATTTAGCAGCAAAGCCCAAATCTTTAGTTTAAACACACACACACACACACACAAATAGATGTATACACAATAAGTTCTCTGCCACTTTCTTTTTTCCTCTTGCAGCCCACCATATGTTTAAAATAGGATCTCCCCTGTTCCTGTGCTGCTTTACCTACCTACTTCATATGTGCAGAAATTTTGTTTTATTTTGTCCTGGGGATTGAAACTGGGATGCTTTACCACTGAGCTACATATCCATTCCTTTTTTTATTTTGAGATGGCATCTTGCCGAGTTGCTGAGGGTCTTGCTAAATTGTTGAGGCTGATCTCCAACTTGCAACCCTCCTGCCTCAGCCTCCCAAGTCACTGGGATTTCTGGCATGTGCAATCATGCCCAGCTATGACACCATTTATTTTAATAATCATTTAAAATGGTGTTCTATATTTAATCACTTCCACAAAGCCAGGTGCAGCAACACAGGAGGCTGAGGTATGAGAATCCCAAGTTCCAGGACAGCCTCAGCAACTTGGTGAGACCTTGTCTCAAAATTAAAAGTGAGGGGGTTGGGGATTTAACTCAGTGGCTTGAGCGCTTACCTGGCATGTGCAAAGCCCTGAGTTTGGTCCTTAGCCTTGAAAAAAAAATTTTTAAAGTAGGGGTGGGAGGAGTACAGCTGGGGATGCATCTTGGTGGTAAAGTGCCCTCGGGTTCAATATCCAGTACCAAAAAAAGGAGGAAGGGAAAAAAAAAGTCTAGTACCTATTATTAAATCTTAAAAATGCATCTAGTGCCTACTTTGCCAAATAATAAACACTTCTACAGCATATAAAAAGGATGGACAAGATTAAATATTCACAATCATCTCTGAGTGGTGGGACCATGCATTTCCTTACTGACTTATCTCTACTTTTTACAACGATTCTATAGCTTCTGTAATAAGAAATATAAATGGAAATCTTCTTAGAAAAATAAATCATCTGGCTTCCAATTTCACTGTCTGCCTATAATACCACAGGCACTTTCACACATTACTGCATGGAAGGAAAACTAGCACCATGTGAGAGAGACAGACACCATTTCCTCCATTCTGCAGATTAAAATAAACTGAATAGTTGAGTGATTTGGCTAAGGCTATAAAACTAGTAACCGACAAAAGTAAAGATTATAATGTATGTCTTCTAAATGTAAGCCCAGAGCCCTTTCCATTTCATCACATTTCAAAAAAGCAATCTGCATTATTGTTCATGATGTATTTGTTTTTTCTACAGCAAAACAAACTTCTGCTAGCAGACTGTTTTAAGAGAACTTGCTATGTAACCTTGGGCAAGTAAATCACTTAACTTCAGAAGACCTCTATTTTCTCCTTTGAAAGAGAAGGGGTTGGAAAAGATATTCGATCTCTAACAGTTCTCCTGTTAATGGAACTTAAGTCTAGATACTATCTTCAGAGAAGAAAACGAGGAAGGAAAGAATGAATGTTGGAGAGAAGGAGAGGCCTACTCTATGAGGGTCAAGGGCCATTCTTAATAGAAACAGGTGGTGGACAGTCATGAGGAAAGAACCACTAGGGGAACCATAAGCTTCCTGGTTAAAGCAACAGCTGAAAGCTCCAGATTCGCTTTACCAACAGCACTGCTTCAATCCTGGATAAAAGTCATGATAAGAAACCCCACTCTAAGTAAAGCTAGAAAAATATAAAAATTACCATGGGGTGAAAATCACTGCAGCAATAATTTACATATGCTATTATAACTAACTGATCATCTAAGTTCATGCTGTTAAAACGGAAAGAACTGTAGGCAATTCTATATGGAAACATCTTCATTCTTGTCAAGATTTACAGAGAAGCTGAAACTTAAGAGTACTACACTGTGGAAAAGGCGAAAAGAATGCAATTAAAGCCTTTCCAATTCACAGAGAACTAATGACAGTGAAAAAACCTTTAAAAGATAAAGTTCCTATAAAAAAAAAAAACTCAATGGATATTTGTAACCTCTCACACTACAGACATTATAAAGCAGCCCATGCTCTTTAAACCTGTTAAACAGCCTTTTTCACCCCACAATAATAAACGCACAGCATTAACTGCTGAAAGCGATTCCATTTTGCTGAAACAGGCTCCGATCAAAATCTCACCTCCTTTCCCTCAACTCCGGGAATGAGCCATGAGAAGCTCCTTAGAGCATATGCAATGGTTTTGGAGAATTAAAATAACATCCTGCCCGAAGGACGCAACCAAGACACCTCCAACTTTAAATCCAAAGCCCGTTCCCTCGCGAAGCAAGCGCTTTAACGTGTTCTCCGCGTCCCCGGGTGCGAGCTCCCAGCCGGGCTACTAGGCCACGACTGGGTGAGCACCTGATGTGGGGGGAGGGCGAGCCAAAGCGCTAGCGGATCTGGGGCAAGAACAAGAGGCTCCCGCGGCTCCCGAAATGCGACCTAAGGGTGGGATGCGGGGGTAACCCCAGGGCTGGGCACCAGAAACACGTGGGACAACACGGTCAGGGAAGGGGTGTCCGGGGTAAGCACCTGGATTCGGCGAGGCGGCTGGAAAAGAGGACGGGGCTGCTCCTGGGCAAAGAACTCAGCGCTGTGGGCTCGGAGGATGAAGGCAAAGGGCGCGGGGAGAGGGGCAAGGCCACGAGGAGGGCGGGTCTCCCTCGGCGCAGGGGCACGCGCCGGGCGAGCGCGGCGGGACCCGGGATGCCAGGGACCCCGACGCGCGGGAGACCACGGCCCTGCCCCAGGGGCACGGTGAAGGAAGAGCGACCGCACCAGAGGGCCCCGTGACCCGCGGCCGCCCGAATCGGACCCGCCCCACGGCGCCTCCCTCCAGCCTCCACTCCCTCCCGCCGTCCCGCGGCCCGTTATCCCCTGACCGCCACACTCACCAGCGGCTGCACCAGAGCCCGCCGCTGCCTCAGCTGCTGCCTGCGCCTCCGCAGCTGCCGCCGCCGCCGCCGCCTCGCTGCTGAGGCCGAGTCCCGGGGGAGCCTCCGCGTCCCGCCGCCGCCGCCGCCGCTGCCGCCAGAGCAGAACACCCCAAAATGGCGGCACTTCCGGCACCTACCACCGGCGGGGAGGGCGGAGGAGGAGGGGGAGGCGGCGAAGGGGAACGTACCATCGCCGGGCGAGCGGAGCGCGGTTCAGGGCCCGGCCGAGCGCCGGCGCTGCAGCGCCCCCTCGGGCTGGGGAGTGGAGCAGCAACCGCGCCAAAGCCCCCGCGGCCGCGGGCGGAGCCCTCTGCCTGGAGCCCTGCAGAGGCGCATCTCTTTGTCTTGGAGCAATACTGGAGAGAGACCCCGACCTGGAAATACGCAGCTCTCGCCTCTGTGCACTGCACCCAAAGAACTTTGACCCTGTTGGGCAAGCAGCCGTGCTTGGCACTGAAAGTACTTAATAAAATCTGATGAATGAATGAACGAGTGAATAGTGTTTGGCCAGCTTTGGTCAAAGGGCACGCCCTCCTTTTTGCACCACCAGATAAGCATCATCATTCAGGCCTTCTTCCTTGCCGGCTTGTGGGATGGGAGTGTGTTGTAAGCTTTGAGAGTTAGGGGAGTGCTTTCTAGCCTCATGATCGGCAGTAGGCTAGCACAACCTGGCAAAAAATCGCTGCAACACCAAGAAGCTCATAAGAATTACGTTAAGAGACTGATTCCCCAGGCTAACCTACTTTTCCCCAAAAAAAAATTTTTTTTTAACAACTCAGTTCTTTGGACTCTGGAGGCTGAGGCTGAGGCAGAAAGATCTCAAGTTTGAGGCTGGAGCAGAGGCTCAGCGGTTACAGCGCTTGCCTTGCATGCGTAAGTATATGAGTTCAAACACAGCGAAGTCTCTCACTGTCCCTCTCTTTAAAAAAAGAAGAGAAATGAAATGAAAGAAAAAGAGAGATCTTAAGTTCAAGGCCAGCCAGTAGTTAAGTACCTCTGGATTCAATCCCCAGTACAAATAAAGCTCTCCTTCAGAGTTACTCAGGAATCCCTGGGTCTAAATGGAACACAAACAGTAGTAGTTTGTTGTTGGTCCCTCAGGCTCTAAAACCTTGGGAAATGCACATTGAGAAAAAAAAGTTAGTTTTGGTTCTTTTTGGCCCCATCAATTTACAAATAACTTATGGGTTTGCAAATGATCTCTCTGTAATATCTTCTGGCTTCCCAGAGCAAGTAATTTTTATACCCACAAATACTGATCATACCCTACCTTACCACACACATTCATAAAAAATAAAAACTAACAAGTGGGCTCCCAAGCACAAGCCTCAAGTGTTCCCCATGTTTTAGATGCATCCTTTGCCCCTTCGGAGGGAAAAACTAACCACAGTTTTTCTGGTAGTATAGAGTGGAACAATTAGCCATTAAATTGTTCATTATCATATTTCCTTGTTGTATTGTATAGTATTGTATACATTCATAATGCTGATATATTGTTCTTGTTAATAGTCGTATGTATAATTTAATGAAAACATCCTATATTTATAGACCATGAAAGCTTAGAGAATGTTGTCACAAATATTATCATGATTAATTTTTATATTTATCTCCCAGCTGCCCTAGATTGTTGAAATGTTCCAAGCTGAGAGTCTGTATCCTGTACTCCATGGGATAATCTAGGTACATTTGTGGCTCACTTCCTTCAGGTCTTGACTTAAATGCCACCTTCTTAGTCCAGCCTTTCCAACCACTCTACTTAAAATCACACGTGCATGCGGACACACACTTTCAATTCCCCCCTTTTTAAAGACAGAATGAGAGAGTTAATTTCATTTTTCATCCGTTCTTGTTGTCATCGCTTTTTCCTCCACTTAATTGTGTATGTGGTGCAAGAATAGAACCTGGACCCTCACACATGCCAGGCAATCACTCTACCGGGAGCCACCTCTCTAGACCCCCAAACTTCCTTTCTTCCATTGTTTTTTTTTAAGTTGTTTTTTTTCTTTTAAAGAGAGAGAAGGACAGTGAGAGAGAGAGAGGGAATCAATTTTTAATTTAGTTTTTCACACAGCTTTTGTTGCTCTGACACTTGGTTGTGTACGTGGGTGCTGGGGTTTGAACCGTGTATTTGCACATGGCAGGCAGGCGCTGTAACCTCCAAGCCATCACTCCAGTCCCTCTTCCATTGTTTTTTATCACAACACGCATGGCCATCTAACATAGCATAATTTTATTTACATATTTTATTTACTTATTTTATTTATAACCTCCTCCCACTAGAAGATAAATTCTACAGGGTTAGGAATTTCATGTTTTCATTTACTGCTCCATCTTCAGGGCCTAGATAATACCTAATCCATGTTAGGTGCTCGATACTGTCAAATTAATAAATAGGCATAGATTAATGCTAAGTATGGGAAAAAATGAACCGTTCAGACTTTAGAAGCAATTCTTTATTTAGTGCCCATCCGTGAACTAAATAAAGATGAGCACACCCATCTTATTTTCTCTTATCTCCAGTGCTTTTTGGTGTCTGGCTCAAAAGATATTCCTTGAAGGACAAGCAGAAACCTTCCCCTTATTTTATCTGCCCCTTCATTAAGGGCTCCCTTTGCAGGAAAAGAGCTCCTTGCATGGTATACTAGTATCACTATTGCATCTAGTTACCAAGGAAGGCCATCAGCCCAAATGTGATTAGTCCAAATTGGGGAAGACCATTACCTGAAAAACACCAAGGGTCTTGTAACTTCAAAGAGTTTCAGCAACAAAGACAAAACACCTAATCCAAAAAACAAAATAAAATAAAATGCAAGATTAAAAAGGGCAGGTAAAGTTTCCCATTTCATTTTTTAAATATTTTATTAAGGAATTGAGTTATAGGGCTGGAGCCGTGGCTCAGTGATTTCGGCGCTTGCCTGGCAAGCATGAGGACCGGGGTTCAAACCCCAGCACCACGTACACAACTGAGTGTTGGAGCAATGAAAGCCATGTGAAAAACTAAATAAAGTTGTTTCTCTCTTTCTCTGCCTCTCTCACTGCATGTGTCTTCTGGTTTCTCATCCTCTTCTTGAAAAGTAACTAACATTCAGTTATGGGGGTTCCACCCTGATGACCCTATTTAATACTAATCACCTCCCAAAGGTCCCATTTCTACACC
The DNA here is from genome assembly GCA_004027875.1 of Aplodontia rufa. NCBI lineage: Eukaryota > Metazoa > Chordata > Mammalia > Rodentia > Aplodontiidae > Aplodontia > Aplodontia rufa. Next base: position 9,878 of record PVKS010041451.1, read on the forward strand.
CCAAAGTGAGATTAAGCTTCCACCCTCTTAATACCTCATAGTGAGGATTAAATTTCAATACATAAATCTTTGGGGGACACACCCATATCTAAACCATAGCATCAATCCTTTTAATTTTAGTCATTATGGTAGAGGTTAGTGGTGTTTGATTATACTTTTAATTTCTTTCCCTAATGACCAACATCACGTTTACACAGCTCATTGAACCTGTGGACAATCTCTTTTGTGGATTGCCTGTGCAAATATTTTTTCCAAACTTTTTTACTGGCAATCTTCCTTTATTGCTTTGTAAGAATTCTTCGTATATTTTGTTGGGATTTTGTTTGTTGGTTTTTGTTTTTTGGTACCAGGAATTGAAACCAGGTGAGCCATATCATCAGCCCTTTTTTTAAAATTTGAAACAGTGTCTCACTAAGTTTCTCAGAGCCTAGGTAAGTTTCTGAGGCTGTCCTCAAACTTGACAATCCTAGGGCTGGAGCAGTGGCTCAACGGTTACAGCACTTACTTGGCAAGTGTGAGGACAGGAGTTCAAACCACAGCACCATGTACACAACGAACGAAGTGTCTGAGGATTGAAGGTCACATGAAAAATTAAATAAAGATTGCTTCTTTCTTTCCCCTCTTTCTTTAAAAACAAAAAACAAAAAAACTTGGCAATCCTTAGCCCGTAATCCCAGCGACTCTGGAGGCTAAGGCAGGAAGATCTCAAGTTGGAGGCCAGCCTCAGCAATTTATTAGTGAGAGAGCTCGTTTCAAAATAAAACTATAAAAAGGGGGCTGGAGGGGTGGCTCAGCGGTTGGAGCATTTCCCTGGCATGCGCAAGCACCCTGGTTTGAACCCCAGCACCCAGCACCACATACATAACTTTGTGTCAGAAAAACAAAAGCCAGATGAAAAAAATAAGTAAAATTGACTCTCCCTCTAAAAAAATTAAATATATAAATTTTAAAAAGGGCTAGGGATGTAACTCAGTGGTAGCCCAGGATTCACATCCCAAAATCCCCTACACACACAAAATAGACTAATATGTCATGATGTAGCAATTCTACTCCTGACAGAAAGAGTACTTTTTTCACCCAAATAATGACTTGCAGAAGCATTATTAATAATAGCCCAAACCAGCTCAGAGAGTGCTTCCTAGCATGTACAAGAGCATGGATTCAATCTTCATTACCACCAAAAACAATAACAGCCCAAGTTGAAAATGATGGATAAATAATAGAAAAAAATATATATATATTGCATTGCTTAGGTAGTAGGCATATATATATATATATATATATATATATATATAGAGAGAGAGAGAGAGAGAGAGAGAGGAGGACTGAGAGAGAGAGAGAGAGACAGAGACAGAGAGAATCAATTTTTATTGAGTTTTTCACATGGCTTTCGTTGCTCGGACACTTAGTTGTGTAGGTGGGTGCTGGGGTTTGAATCAGTGTACTTGCACATGCTGGGCAAGTGTCGTAACCGCCAAGCCACCACTCCAGCTCCAGCCATATTTTTTTGAAAGCATTTTTATTAGCGAAGGGGAGAGAATCAATGTTATTTATTTTTTTCATGTGTTTTTTTTTTTTTCCTGACACTTAGTTGTGCGTGTGGTGCTGGGGTTTTAACCTGGGTTTCGCGCATGCCAGGCAAGTCCTCTACCCATTGAACCACCTCTCCGGCCCCAGTAGTCCATTATACTTACAGGAAAAGGAACAAACTGCTATTACGTATAAAAACATGAATTGAGTAGGCATAATATTGAGCAAAACAAATGAGAAGAAAAGGATCACATATTCTGAGTCCATCTAATTGACATTAGAGAACAGATGAAAATAATAAAGTCAATAATGGTTACCTTTGCTGGGAAGAGAGGATTAAATATTGACTGGTGGGAACCTGAGGGAGCTTTCTGGGGCATTGGAATTTGTGTTAGGTGTGTTGTGAATGCATGTGTGTAGTACTGGGGATTAAATCCAGTGAGCTACATTCTCAGTCCTTTTTATTTTTTTATTTTATTTATTTATTTTTCCTTCTTATTTTTTGAGAAGGGTCTTGCTAAATTGCTGAGCATGGCCTTACATTTGTGATCCTCCTTCCTCAGCCTCCAGAATCACTGGGATTACAGCAGTCAGTGCACCATCACGCCCGACTGGAATTTTTATTTTATTTTTTTAAAGAGAGACAGTAAGAGAGAGAGAAAGAGAGAATCAACTTTATTTAGTTTTTCATGTGGCTTTCATTGCTCCAACACTTCGCTGTGTACGCAGTGCTGAGGTCTGAACCAGCGTACTTGCGCATGCCAGGCAAGTGCTGTAACCACTGAGCCACAGCTCCAGCCCCCCAACTGGAATTTTTTATATCTTTATCTGTGTGGTGATCACATGGGTGTTCAAAAAGGTAAAATGTATCAAGTCATACATTTAGAATTTGTGCACTTTCTGTGGCTAGGAAGAAAAGCAACCAAGTAAAAAAAGCAAATGAACATGCAATTCATAGGAAGAAAACAAATGGTCAAGAAAAGAAAATGTTTGCTCTCAAGTCACTAATAATTAAAGATATTAAAATTAAAGCAATGTGATTTTTTTTACTATCACATTGGCAAATAACTAAATTTAAAAAATATTTACAGGTTTGTTATTATATGGAATGTCACAAAGGACACAGATGGACACAAAATGAATAGATGGCCAGAGCAGGGAATGTGGGAAGGTGAGTGGAGCTTCCACACCTACTAGGCATGTCATCCTCCAGGGACCTCCACGCAGTCAGCTCCTAGGAAGCTTTTTTTTTTTTTTTTAAGAGAGAATGATGGAAATAGAGAGAGAATAAATTTTATTTAGTTTTTCATCTGGCTTTTATTTCTCTGACACTTAGTTGTGTATGTGGTGCTGGGGTTTGAACCTAGGTCCCTGTGAATGCCAGGCAAGTGATCCAACAGCTGAGCTACCACTCCAGCCCCTCCTAGGAAGCTCTTACATAATTAGATTTAAAAAACTGATAAGGTTGTAAGAAAAAGACTCTCAATGCACACAGGTATAGCCATGTTAGCAGGAAATTTAACAATAATCATTGTGAAATTTAAAATGTTCACATGAATTTATATAAAATTCTAATAAATGCTAATTAGTCAATGGCAGATCAGTGGATGCCATTGAATGGGGCAGAGGTGATATGGAGAGACATGAGAGGAAGAGATTGCTAAGGGGCATGAGAAAACTTTGGGGGATGATGAATATGTTCCATTACCTTCATTGTATGTGTGCGGGGGGTGGTTTCACAAGTATACATGTGTATCAGAATGTATTCTGGAGTGGTAGCGTGGTGTTACAGCGCTTGCCCAGCATGCACAAGTACACGAGTTCAAACCCCAGCGCCCTTGTACACAACTGAGTGTTAGAGCAACGAAAGCCATGTGAAAAACTCAATAAAAATTGATTCTCTCTGTCTCTCACTGTCCTTCTCTCTTTAAAAGTAAATAAATAAATAAATAAATAAATAAAATTATTTCTAAAAAAAACATATTCAAACATTTTTAGTTTAGTGGATGTTGACTACACTAAACAAAGTTATGAAAATATTTCCTATTACCAACTTAAGAATTGGGGGCTAGAGTGGTGGCTCTGTGGTTTCAGCGCTTGCCCAGCATGTGCTAGTACACGGGTTCAAACCCCAGTACCCACAAACACAACTAAGTCATGTGAAAAACTCAATAAAAATTGATTCTGTCTCTCTCTCTCACTGTCCTTCTCTCTTTAAAAAAAAAAAAAAAGAAAGAAAGAAAGCTACCTGCTGGGCATGGTAGCAGTACCAGTAATCCCAACCACGAGGGAGGCTGAGACAGGAGAAGCCCAAATTCAAGGCCAGCCTTAGCAGTTTAACAGGGTTCTGTCTCAAATTTAAAAATTAAAAAAAAAAGGACTAGGGATGTGGCTCAATGTAAAGCCCTCGTGGTTTCAATCCCCTGTACCAAAATAAATAAATAAATAAGAAAAAGTATTCTTTAATATAGCAATTATGTTTCTACAAATGCATTCTTCAGAAATACAAGAGGGGGGGCACTCCTGGGGATAAATACAATATCCAGAATATATACACATTTTATATTATTTTGTTAAAATCTTGTAAGGTTGCTCAAAAAAAAAAAAAAAAAAAAAAAAAAAAAAAAAAAAAAAAGAAAAGAAATACAAGAGGGGTCTGGAGCCGGGGCTTGACAGTTAAGGTGCCTGCCTGGCATGCACAAGGACGCAGGTTCGAACCCCAGCACCAAGTGAACAACGGAGTGTTGAAGCGACAGAGCAATGAAAGTCACATAAAAAAACTAAACAAAATTGACTCCCTCACCCTCTCTAAGAAAAAGAAAAAAGAAACACAAGAGGACTGGGCATGGTGGCACATACCTGTAATCCCAATGGCTCCAGAGGCTGAGGAAGGAGGATTACAAATTCAAGGACAGCTTCAGCGATTTAGTAAGGCCTTAAGGAATTTAGTGAAACTCTGTCTCAAAATACAAAAAAACAAACAAACAAAACAAAACTGGGGATGTAGCTCAGTGGTAAAATGCCTCTGGGTTTAATCCCCAATACCTAATAATAATAATAATAATAATAAAATTTTATAGGATGTGTATGTTTCTACAATTTTTGAAATTGGTGTGATATTACAACTCAGAGCCTGAATAATGCAATATACTAGTTAGTTTCAACTACTGAAATAAAAATCTGAAATAAAATAGAAATTAATTAATTTATTTATCTATTTATCAGTCCCAGGGATTGAAACCAAGGAGCTCTGCCACTAAGCTATATTGTGGCAAGCCACGGTGGCAATTAACGATGCCATCACAAGATGGCGCCGAGAGCCTGTGGCAGTTAAGGACGCCATTACAAGATGGCGCCGAGAGCTTTTCATTTTATGATAAACAAGACCTTACTTGGTGTGCTTTGAGAGCTGCCCAATGGGAAGGAGCCACGTGGCAGCATTGCATAGGGTGCTTTGGGGCTATTTAAGTAATAGCAGGGGCTGAGGGAGAAGGAGAAGAATATTGTACCCAGGGCCTAAATAAACTGCTGAAAGAAGATTCCCGTGTCGTGTCTTCCTTGCTGGCGAGTGGACGCGACACTATATCCCAACCCTTTTTATTTATTTTGAAACAGGGTCTCATCTCACTAAATTACCCAGCCTGGACTCAAACTTGACATCCTCCTGTCTCAGTCTCTTGAGTCACTGGGATATAGGCCTGCCTTATTACGCCTGGCTAGAAATTTACTTCTCTCTCTCTCTTTACACGTAAGGGTGGATGTTCACAGTTAGTAGGGGGGAATAACTCTAAGCAGTTATTTAGTGACACAGACCAAGGAGGGACAGTGATATCTGTAACTCATACCTCCTGAAATTTGCCTGTTGGTCCTATGACCCCTGCACAATTTCAGCTTCTACTGGAGAAAATGGAGTCCACCGTCACCTCTAACTACAAGGGACACTTAAGCATATGGCTACTCAGATACCATAGAAGATGCAGATGGGAGCTGGGGCGGTGGCTTAGCGGTTATAGCTTGGAGTGATTGCCTGGCATGCACAAGGACCTGGGTTCGAGGCCTACCACCACATGCTCAGCTGAACGTCGTAGAAACAAAAGTCAGATAAAGAAGTGAATAAAGTTGATTCTTTCTCTCTCTTTAAAAAAAAACAAATGAAAAAGAAACAGATAAAGGATTTTGGTGCAGAGTTAAGAGTCCCTGAAAAGAAAAGGAAGGGAGCTGGAACAGTGGCTGGGCGGTTGAGGCGCTTGCTTGGCATGCACAAGGACACGGGTTTGAACCCTAGCACCGTGTACACAGCGAGGTGTTGAAAATAATGAAAGCCACATGGAAACTTAGGTGGAATTGATTCTTTCTTTCTCTCTCTCTCTCTCTCACTGTCCCTCTCTCTTTTTTTTAAGTTTTTTTTTTAATTTATTTTTTAAGAAAGAGGGACAGTCAAAAAAAAAACAAAAAAAATGTCAGTTTTCTACAAATGGTAAAAAATAAAGGCCACTCACTTTGCCAAAAAAAAAAAAAAAAAAAGAGGGACAGTGAGAGAGAGAAACAACCTTATTTAATTTTTCATGGGGCCTATTGTTGCTACACTCAGTTGTGTACATGGTGCTGGGGTTTGAACTCCGGTCCTTGAGCATGCCGTGCAAGCACTGTAACCACTGAGCCACCGCTCCAGCCCCTGTCCCTATCTCTTAAAAGAAAGAAAGAGGAGCTGGAGCGGTGGCTCAGTGATTACAGTGCTTGCACGGCATGCTCGAGTACACGAGTTCAA
>PVKS010041452.1:0-16014 GCA_004027875.1 Aplodontia rufa
CAGTTTTTGAATCCACTCATTCAGTGAGGGGCATCTGGGTTGGTTCCATAGTTTAGCTATAGTAAATTGAGCTGCTGTAAACATTGATGAAGCTGTACCTCTGTAATATGCCGATTGTAGCTCTTTTGGGAAAATACCCAGGAGTGGGATAGCTCAGTCATAAGGTGGTTCCAGCCCTAGGTTTTTGAGGAGTCTCCACACTGCTTTCCAGAGTGGCTGTGCAAGCTTGTAGTCCCACCAACAGTGTGAAAATATTCCTCTCTCCCACAATCCAGAAGGACAGCCTGTTTAACAAATGGTGCGGACAAAATGGACAGCCATATGCAAACAACTGAAATTGGATCCTTGCCTCTCACCCTGCACAAGAATCAAATCAAAATTGTTCAAGGATCTGGAAATTAAACCAGTAACTATACAATTGCTTGAAGAAAAAATAAGATCAACACTCCATGACATAGGTGTTGGCACTGCCTTCCTTAATAAGACTCCTATAGCACAAGAATTACAGCCACAAATAAATGAATGGGATGCCATTAAACTAAAAAGCTTCTACAAAGCTAAAGAATTAGTCAAGAATGTCAAGAGAGAACCTACAGATTGGGAGAAAATCTTTGCCTGCTACACCTTGGACAGAGGGCTAATAGCCAGAAAATACGAAGAACTCAGAAAAACTAAACACCAAAACCACAAATGATCCAATCAATAAATAGGCTAGGGAGCTAAATAGGAATTTCTCAGCAGAGGAAGTCCAAAAAGCCCATAAATATATGAGAAAATGATCTACATCACTAGCAATCAGAGAAATGCAAATCAAAATTTCACTGAGATTCCACCTCATTCCTGTCAGAGTGGCAGGCTTTTTGTTTTTAACTGAAGGCTCAGATCAGTATTCTATTTTATCACCATAGCCAGCTTAAAATGAAATGTTTATCTTTCTTTTGTAAAAATCTTGGTTGTCATTTTTTCTTTATGGTTTTTAATTTTGCCCCCAAGTTAATCAGCTACTACACTGTGTTTTCCTTTGTTAAGTAATTATTCCAACTTCAATATTTTGTTAAAAGTTTTAAGTTTAGTTTCTTAAAATCAAAATTATATGAATTCAGAGTCTAAAAAGTCAGGTATTCAGCTTGGCTTATAAAAAGTTGCCATCCTTAGCCCTATTCCCCACTTCTTTCTTCCCAGAAATAGCATTTTTCAACTCTGGTAGCTGAATTCTTTTTGAAGTATAATGTTACTGATTTTTTTCGGTTTTGGCAATTATCTATTGAGTTTGAATTCTGGAAAATGAGGACTTAACTCTTGTTCACACATCTTATCTTTAACACACACATACCTATTTCTCTCCCCGCCGTCTCCCACTGTAGTTATGTTGTGATTTTAGTTAGATGCATGCTTCTCAGTACTGACTATACATTTGAATCACTGGGAAACTTGAATGAATAAGTATGTATACTCAGGGCTCATTCTCACAGGTCCTCCTTTGTGTGTTTTCAGGAGGGTCCTGGGTATCAGTGTTTTAGAAAAGAATTTTCTCTTTGCTTTTACCATGCAGTCACATTTGAGAACCCTGACTTTTATTGCTATTTATTTATGATGACTGTACAAATGATTTTCATGTCTGAACTATGTAGTATGCCATTACTTTTCTCTTCCTATATATATTTTTCCTAGTGTTAATAAATATTTTATTTTTTATTTGTTTAGCTTTCCATGTACCTTTCTATATATTCAATAAGTGTGTGTTGAACCTCTACTCTGAGGGATATACTGTGAACAAACACATTGAAATTCTTTTTCTCCTCAAGTCTATATTCTAGAAGGGAAGATGTACAACATAATAAATAAGTAAAATGCATAGAATATTAAGTGTCAGTAACTTCTGTGGAGTATAATAAAGCAAGGAAAGGGGTCAAAAGAATATTAAAGGAGGGTGTGATTGTAGTTTCAAATAGGGTTTTCAGGGATGGCCTTATGGAGAAGATGGCATTTGAATAAAGCCTTGAAGGCTATGAAAGAGTGATCCATGCAGATATCTGGGATAAGGCGGTTCCAGTTAGAAGGATGAAGTACAAAGGCTTGAGGTGGAACTCACCCCATTTTCTCATGATAGAGGCAGAGAGGCTGGAGCAGATAAGGGGGTACAAGGATTAGCTTGGGTAAGGTCTCATGAGACCATTGTGATGGGGTTGATTTTCATTGGAGCTGGATGAGAAGCTATTATGTTCTTCTGAGCAGAGGAGGGATGTGGTCTGACTTGGATTTTTAAAGGATTTCTCTGACTCTGCATGGAGAATTGGTTATAGAAGGCACGGGCAGAGTGAGGGAGACCCCAGAAGGCTAAGGCAAAACCTAGACAAGCTGGTGATGACCTGGACCAGGGTGGTACAACTAGCAGTGCTGTTGCTATGAAAAGACCAGATTCTAGAAAAAAATATATATTTTTTTTTCAAAGAGAGAGAGAAGGACAGTGAGACAGAGAGAGAGAAAGAGAGAGAGAGAGGAATAAGTTTTATTTAGTTTTTCATGTGGCTTACATAGCTCTGACACTTTGTTATGTATGTGGTGCTGGGATTTGAACCCACGTACTTGCACATGCCAGTCAAGCGCTGTAACTGCTGAGCCACCACTCCAGCCCCTAGAAATATTTTTAAGGTAGAAGTAAGATTTTTTAAAAAAGTGGATTGGATATAGTATGTGATTCCTGTTTAGAACAAAGACAATTAAGAACAAAAAGACACAGATGATTATTTAATTTTTCAGATGATTGTTTAAAAATAAGTTATGGTTTTAGAATCAAACTTCGGTTTATGAAACATAAACAAATTTTAAAATGCTTTCAGAGTAAGATTTTGGAGGAGTAAGTTATTAACATCCTTAATAGTTATGGTTGTGATACAGGGTACAGAAGTAAACTTTTGGATTCTGATTTTTGCGTAAGCAGTAATCTTCTGAAGTTGAGAGAAAAAAAGCTTTCTCTTGAGAAAAGCACTATTCTTGGAAGTTTAAATTTGTTGGGATTTTTAAAATTTGGTTTCTTTTATTTTTTGTCTTTTGCTCATAGTAACTTATTTTCTTACATGGCTAGTGATTTTTAAAAAATCCTGAGTATATATTTAGTTAAACTTTATCTTTGAGAGTTCTAATGGCCTAAATTGGGAGTTATTTATTTCAGGAAGAATTTGCATTGATTTCTTTCAGAAGCCAAGGGCTCTATAGACCTGATACTATTAGGCACCATTCAAAAGTCTTGTCTTTATTTTTCACTTACTTCATCCAAATTTAGCCCCCTACATTCTATTTCAGCTCATTATTCCTAGAACTTTCCCTTACACACTTATAAACTTAAAATATTTTTAAATTTTCTTTGTTTTTATTTTTATTTTTTTTTTATTTATGAAGATACGTTTATTCAGCTGTTTTTGAAGTTCAAATGCAAGTTTGGTAATCCATTGGTTTGGCCTCCAGTGAGGGTGGTGGATGGCAATAGTAGGAACACATGTGGGAAGGAACCAGGAAGTAAAGGGAGAGGTTCCACAATCCCTTTGGAGGGCAAGGCCCCAATGAAATCAGGATCTTCTCAGTAGTCTCTACCTCTTAAAGGCTACACCATCTCTCAACAGCATCGCCTTGGGTACGAAGCCTTTAACATATGAACTGTTGGGAGACACACTACATATTCAAACCACAGCACAATTTATTCCTTTAGTGTGGACTGTATCACTAAAAAATGAGTTCAGGTTGAAGATTTTGGAAATTTCAATAAAAGTCAGTTCTAGCCATATAATTTTGGCAAGCATGTCAACATTACAAGGAGAAGAACAGTGTAATGTTACCTAAAACTACTTTTTAAAAACTCCCACATCCTGAATCGAGTTGTATAATAGGGGGAAAGACTTATTATAACTGCCATAAGCAAAAGTCTTAAAAAAGTCATTACTGAGAGTATTGGGAAACAGGGCTGGAGCGGTGGCTCAGCAGTTATGGCGCTTGCCTGGCATGGGCAAGTAATGAGTTTGAACCCTAGCACCACGCACACAGCAAAGACTCAGAGCAACAAAAGCCACGTGAAAAACTAAATAACGTTAATTCTTTGTATCTCTCTCTCTGTTTCTCTCTCTCACTGTCCCTCTCTCTTTAACAATATTAAAAAAAAAGAATATTGGGAAACAGCATATATTCTGAAAATATTCATTTATCATATGCTGTGTTCTGTTGATAAGAATGGTTTGTAATAGTCACATAATGCAGGTTTATCAAGAGTTTTCACATGTCTTATTGAATTTAATCTATATAGCAACAAAGTATAAAAACCAAGGCAGGTATGTTTGTTATTAAAAATTGTCATTTCCAAGAATAAGTAATTGGTTTATAAGTCATAACAAGGAAGGACATTTGATATTAGTACTTGTTACATAGTATTTCATTTGTTGTTTTGACTTAAGTACTTGCATGTAGCAACTTAGAACATTCTTAGAACAGATGAAGAAAGAATATAAAATTATATCTTTTATGATTAGATCAATTATATATTCAAGTGAGCAGGCATTAGAAATGGACATGGCAAAACAAGAACAGTTGATTTAGGATATTAAGATCATGGAAGTTTCATTCATAGTGTTCTTATGATTTTGTACAGTTGGTAAAAGGCACTCAAAGCCTATTCAATGGGCATTAATTTTCTAGTTTTCTTTTTAAATAGAGAGTGAGGGAGAGTGTGAGAGAGAAAGAACCAAGTTTATTTATTTTTTTCATCTGGCCTTTGTTTCTCTGACGCTTAGTTGTGTATGTGGTACAGGTTCAAACTTGGGTTCTTGGACATGTCAGACAAGTGCTCCAACCACTGAGACACTGCTCCAGCCCCTCTGTTTTCATTAAAATCAATCTATGCATTTACACAGAGAAAGAAAGCTAGAATAATATGTGTTTATGTGTGTATTTATATAAAAATCTTTACCACCATTATTGTGGGTGGTATTTCAAGTAATTTTCAAAATTTTATTCTTTATAATATTTTTGTAATATTCAGTTTTAAAAACAAAGATAATTTATTAATCTTATAATGTTAAAACTATTTGTTTTTTGTGCTGGGCATTGAACCCAGGGGTACTTAACCACTGAGCCACAACCCCAGCCCTTTTTATTTTAATTTTGAGACAGGGTCTCACTAAATTGCTTAGGGCTTTGCTAAGTTGCTGAGGCTGACCCTGAAGTGGAAATACTCCTCATCTTCCCAAATTGCTGGGGTTATAGCCGTGCACCACCATGCTGGACTGAAGCTATTTTTATTTTGGAAAAAATGTCCTGTGTGCTCTGAAAACCAGGCTTTCATTAAATATTTATCTTTTAATAGGACTGATGGGGAAAAAGCTTATGTCCTAGGGGAAAAATAGGTACAACAGGTCTTTATATAATTCTTAATCTGTGGTGAAAGTGCATGAAGACAGAGAGGGGCAGCCTCCCATTTCTCCACTAAATGCTGAGTGAGGGTCATCTGGCTTCAGAGGTCTCATATATCCTCAAAGTTCTAATCACTTAAGTAAATCTTAACCAATTAAGTAAATATTTGCCTGACTTGTGGACTTTCTTGAGGAAATAATATTTATTGAGGTACTTTACATAGATTACAGTTGTTGTTAAAGTGATCTTTAATCTCACAACTACCCTATGGTGCTGGAGAACCTTCATTGTGTATATGTATGAAAAATTGTTATGCAGGAGATAAATATGTGGGTCAAAGTTATTTAAGTAGGAAGTGCAGGAGTCCAGATTTGAACCCAGTTCTGAATGAGTTGAAAGATTTGGCTCTGTCCATAGCATAGCATGGCTCCCATGAAGACTAGACCCTTTCTGATGTTTATCTTTCTTATTTTTGCTCTATTTTTATATAATGTTTCCTTTGTCACTTGGTTATTTCAACATGGAGAAGTATTAGAAAATGCATATTAAAAAGTTGATGAGTCGTAGTTCTCATAAGATTTGAGGAATCCCCTCCCCCCTTTTTGGCAGTTTGCAAATTGTTAAACTTGATGAAATACTAATGAAGAATTACAGAGTTATTTGTTTGACTTTGCCACTTGGGACACTTGGCAAATGAGACAATTCATCTCACTGTGCAGCCAGTCTCATTTCTTAAAGAAAATTAATTAATGCAGTTTGTCTTCCTCCCATATCTCTGATTCTAGTCCTTTTATTATACCTTCACTTCCCTGCTTTACTTTTCTTCCCTGGAAATACCTGTTTTCCAAGCCTTCCTTATTTCTTTCAACCTGATAAGTAAAAGCAATTTTCCTCAGTGTGAGTGTGTATTTGTAATTTTAGTACACTTTAGACAAGACAAAGACATTTGCACCATATCCCATAGGAAGAGAATTCCGTACTAAAGAATTTTATGGGCACCAATGCCTCTCTTAAAGTGATTTAATCAATTTTCTCTTATCATTGCTTTATTACTCTTTGTCTTCTTTTTGGCAAGATGGGTTGGTATTGTGTATTTCTTACCACAACAGCTCATTACTTAAATTTGTCAACACAATAATTTTACTGCTAATACTCTTACTTTTTAAATGATAATATCTATGGTTTGGAGCTATATTTTAGTGGTTTTTTTGAAGAACAGGGAGTTGTTTTTTATAATTTTAACAATTACAACCAGAAATGCAATTTCTTTTCAGGAAATGGCTTGAGTAGTTTGTTACTGTCTCTTTGAATATATTTTTCTCTCTTTTCACAGTGCGGAGTTCTCATTTTAAAGGTAGAATGACTATGTGCTCATTTTCTTTCTCTTTTGATATTCATCTGAAAAAGTGGGATTTCAGAAAACCTAGCTTTTAAAATCACTTTTAACATTTTTTTCCACCCCACAGACCCAGCAAGGAATCAGTTTGAGAAGAATAAGATTGTTATCAATCATCTCCCATCCAACACTGTATAAAAATTTTTTAATCATGCCAGCAAGAACATGGAGAAATGGTGTGAATATATATAAAACCAACTGGATGAGAAAAGATGTTGGAAAGAAAGAATGAAAGTGAATTTAATTAGGAATTAAGAAAATACATCATGTTAAGATAGCACTTTGTATATTTATATTAAAATTAAAGGCAATTTAAAAATCTAGATTATTCTGGTTTCCAGGCTAGTTTATAATGTATATAGAATATTGACTTACATATAACTAAAAATGAAATGTAATGAAGTGGTTTGATTTGGTTGTGATATGAACTACTGATACGGTGATGGAAGGTTTTTTTTCCTAACATTTTGTATTCTTTTTAATTTTCTTATCAGACTGTGTTTTAGAATTATTGAGATCATCCCATTCATTCACAACCTTTAAAAATGTTGGCTCTATGTAGATTGTAGAATATCATTCTGTTATTTGCTGCTATGATAGCTGATATCTAGCACTTGAAGGGATGGTGACCTTTAAAATGAAATAACCCTGTCGTACTGTCATGGCAGAAAACTGATAAAATAGTAAACAATATACTGGTCTTGGAGGGCATTCTAGAGAGAGCAGCTTACAGATACTGTTATTAGGGAGATTACAGATGCTCTGCTATTCAGGATACTTTGTTTCAAGCCGAGGAGGCAGATCAGACGTATAAATCATGTCTTAGGATTCTTGAGGTAACTCAGAAGAGTCTTCTGGCTTCAGAGAATACTTATGAGGTCGAATGCCTGCTTTCACGTTTTACATGCTTAGCCCTCTTATACTTCATTGAGTGATTTCGGTGTAAATACATATAGTTTTGTCATTCTGGGTGCTTTGGGATTATAGTCCTGGGAGATTTTCCTTGATGGCTCTGTTGTATTGTAAATTTAGCATCCATAGGAGAGAACTTTGATAGAGAACCTAAGCAGCTTGAAAAGAAAATCATAAAGTGGTAGATTTTCAGGAGAAATACTTGAGGTTGTATCCCTGAGGCTTCTAGGAGGGCTCAGAGGAGTTTCAAATGTTAAAAATGACAAGTCCTGGGGTTTGCTTGTTTATACAAATAAGTGTGACACTTTGAAGTGATAGAGTTAATAAAATTTTGGGAGTAATGGGCTCATAAGAAATGGTTGTAGCAGAGCTTTTGCAGAGCAAGGATGAAAGGCTATTGTTTCTCAGTTTTTACAAAGTTGAATTGTTTAAGGGATTGGTTCCAGTACCCCCTTTGGATACCCAAATCTCTGATGCTCAGTTCTCTTATATAAAATGGGGGGATTTGCATATGACCTACATACATCCTCCCCTATACTTGTCATCTCCAGATCACTTGTAATACTCGTACAATGTAAATGTGATGTAAATAGTTGTTATGCTGATTTGTGTAGGGAATGATGAGAAGGAAAAAAGTCTGTACATGTTCAGCACAGATGCAGTTTTTTACTCCAAATACTTTTTTTTTAAAGAGGGAAGGACAGTGAGAGAGAGAGAGCAAGCGAAACAGAGAGACAGAGAATCAATTTTTATTTAGTTTTTCACATGGCTTTCGTTGCTTTGACACTCAGCTGTGTACGTGTGCTGGGGTTCGAACCCACACCCTCCTGCATGCCAGGCAAGCGCTGTAACCGCCAAGCCATCTCTCCAGCCCCTACTCCAAGTACTTTGAATCCATGGATGGTTGAATTGACAAATATGGAATGCACAGATACAGAAGGATGACTGTATTATGAAAAATCATAACCCTGTTACCTAGTTACCAGTTCTGTTGGGAGGTAGTATGTCTCCTCTGCACCTCTGTGGAGAGGTTATGGCATGAGACTCGATGTGGAAGTCATAGACATACATATGGTAGGACTGAATAAAATCATCTGGGGAGATATATGTGGAGAATATGTTAAGACCTAGTGTATTTCTATACCAGAGAATTTTGTTTTAAAATATGTCATCTGTGAAATAAAGAAAAGCCAATTAAATAGTAATGGGATTTTAGAATGTATTCTTAAGAAACAAACAGAGGCCATTTTTAGATGAAGAGACTTAACAAAGTCAATTTCATTTTAGCCAGGAATTTGGCTTCTCTCTTACATCTTGGATATTTTTAATATAAATAAAATATTAAAAACTAAGTGAAAATAATATCTTTAGTTATATTTTTAAGATCTTTTACTGTAACAGTGGACTTTGAATCATTCAGTCCTATTTGGGTTAGTTTCCCACTTTTACTGTGTATACCTGTGTATATCAGTGTGATCTCTAACATTTACTTTATTTCTATAAGAGTTATAACTCATGTAAGATGTATATTTCCATATTTGTGTCATATACATGAATTTTATATGTATGATATTATTTTACTAACTGTGCCAGGAATGTATTAGTCATCAACAAACAGCTTTGTGATATTCTATGCTGAGCTCATAATTCATTGATATCCTGAAAAGGTCACTGACTTGCCCATGTTGGTAGAGCAGGAACTAGGGCTGGGGTTCTTAACTCTTAGCCATTTGTATTTTCCCCACATTTGGGGTTTAATATTTTGTCTGTCATGTTTTGATAATTATATATTTTTTGAAATGTTGATGGTTTGAGATCACAGAATCGTGGTATTCCATATTTTATTTGATGATTATCTCTAGTTGTAATCATGTTAGAAATGTAGTTTTGTCACCACAGGGCATACTGGTGATCAATAAAATTTACCATATGGGTTTTGTTTTATATTGTACAAAACATGTAGCAAAAATCTTTATATGAGGTTACCATTCTGAATTAACATTCAGAGAACAAGTCACAGAGGGGACATTATTCAAACAAAAAAAGAAAGGGTTTTGGAAAAATGTCATGTAAAAAGTAATGTTTCAGCTGGGCACAGTGCCATATACCTATAATCCCAGCTACTCATGAGGCAGAGGCAGGAGGATCGTAAGCTCAAGGTCAGCCTCAGCAATTTAGTAAGACCTTATCTTAAAATAGAGAAGACAAAGGACTGGGGATTTAGCACACTGGTAGAGCATTCCAGGGTTCAGTCCCCAGTACCAAACGCATGCATGCGCACACACACACACACACAAAATGTATTTTCATTTAAAATTTTTTGCTGATTATTAAGATCTCTAAAAATATTCAGTGATCTCATTTCATATTATTCATTATCAAAGAAGACTTTCCTCACCATCCTATGTAAAGGGTATCTGCTATCCATGACCTAAGTGGGTTGGTTTTACTATGGGATGGTGGAAATGTTTTGGAACCAGGTAGAGGTGGTGGTAGTACAAGTTAGTGAGTGCACCAATCACCTCCTCATCACTCTCTGTACTCTGCTCTGCGTGTAGTTTTTTCATGGCACTTACTGGCGACCTGACATAACATATAAATGTATGTGTGTATATATGTGTGTGTGCGTGTATAATTAATGATTTACTTGTTTATTGTTTTTTCATTAGAATGTATACTCTAGTTGGTGATCAGAAATGCTTGCTTGACTGTGGAACGGTGTTTGTTCCTCTAAAAATGAAAGAACTCTCATCATCCCACAATTTCACTCTTACATGTATGCCCAGAAGAATCAAAAATAGGTATTCAAATAATACATGTGCACACATTCACAGCAGCACTATTCACAGTAGCTAATAGGTAGGTGTGGCCCAAATGTCCATCAAAGAATGAATGGATAAACAAATTGTGATAAATACAGCAAAATATTATTCAGCTATAAAAAGCCATGAAGTTTCTATTCATGCTACAACATGGATAAGCCTCAAAAAACATTATGCTAAATGAAAGAAGCCAGACACAAAGATCACATGTATTCCATTTATATGAAAGGTCCAGAATAGATAAGTCCATAGAGACGGAGTGTGGATTGAAGGTTTCCATGAGCCTATGGGGAGGGCAGAACAAGGAGAAGCTGCCTAATGGGTGTGGGATTTTACTATGGGATGATGGAAGTGTTCACGAACTGGATAGAGGTGGTAGTTGTACAACATTGTGAATGCACTATCTACCACCAAATGTTCACCTCAAAATGGTTAATTTTATAGTATATGAATTTTACCTCAAATTATTTTTTATTGCTTAATGAATGAATGAATGTGTTCATTTTGTTTTGAGTGCCTGCAGTGGGTAGGTTATTGTGTATAAAACTGCCAATTACTAGCTCTGCTGAGGAAAATGGAAGAATGAGAACGAGCAGGGATTAGACTAAAATATCTACAGACTGTTCAATTCATATGGGAGATGGAAAACACTTGATTGACATAACACACTTGGAAATGGTTCCTAAAATCTGATGTAGCATGGAGGACAGAGCAGAGTAGGATTGCTGATGCATGCGACTGCTGTGTGCATGTGATGTTCACTCGTCAAGTTGAGAAATGCTAATTCTTTGGCTCTTTCTTCCCCGTGGGACTGACTGCCTGTGTGACAGAGCTCATTTTACCTACTGTTCCTTATTTTATGCTTATTGTGGATCCTGCATCAGAGCTGAAACCCTCCTAGCGTGGGACTGTAGTGCAAGCCTTTCAGCCCCAAACCAACCTTTAATTGGCTAGAAGTATCACTGCTGGTTGACATGATCTTTCTTCCTAGGGGAATGAAGGAAAGAACAGTATCAAGAAATTAATCCGTATTCTATCTCAACATTTGAATCCATTCATTTTACCCCAGCCACTTGCGGTTCTTCAAATTGGAACAGATGTCCTATTCCCACCTATTCCCTTCATTTCATTCTGTAACTTTGTTGGGCTCCACAATGATGTTCACATGCACACTTTCTGCATTTTTCTAATCTGAACCTAGGTATATTTGGATTATTATAATGAATTGTCCAGATTAGATGTTTCCCACTACTGAAGTATAGCCTTTTATGTATATTCTACAAGTCTACCAAGTGACTGTTAAAAACTTTAAAATTTTACCGTTGTCATTTTTTTAGTTTATATTTCCCTGCACCATGCACATTATTGGCAATTATTTCTCTATTATAGGTATCTCTGAAAATGAGAAAACAGCTAAGCAGTAAACTCGGGATGATTCTCAAATGTGTTTTGTTACTGTTTTTCTGTGGAAATTAATAATGAGCCACCAAAATTGTGGTGTCACCCACCTATCATATTAGGAATAAAAGAAAAAGAAACATTTTATTTTTTGAAAGGTGCCTGTCTTAAATTTTTGTGTTGAGTAAATTTTATGAGGTAATGCAGTGTATAACAAAAAATAGATTAAAGAATAGTTTGATGGTTAAGAGCATCAAGTTTTGCAGTCAGACCTGAACTTGATTCCCATCTTTGCTATTTTTCTCCCTGTATGATCTTGGAAAACATCATTTAACTTCAATACTCCTCAGTCTATCCACTTCTACAAATGAGGATGATTATCCTTTCTCTCTGGTGTGGTAAGTCCTTTAGAAAAATAGGGCTTGACATGTAGTCAGTGGTGATTATTTTATTTATTTATTGGGTGATTATCTTTTAAATTAAAGATCTTAAAAATAAAATGAAGAAAACTTACAAGATACCTTCTCCTTTTTTTGCAGCTGTGTTACTATCTGATTGTATTTTTCTTCTTGGTTTGCTTTCCTCCCTAACTTTTCTCACTGCTGTCTTGTTTGATGGGAAGTAGTCTTAGAAAGCATTAGACTGCTCATGAAATCTCCTTGCCTCCTCTTCCTTCTGGAACCTCTGTGTTTGACTTGGTTCTTATGTATGTATGCAAATGAAACACTGAAGAACTGTAGAAGGGATGTAAATAAAACATTGATTCACCAATCATCAGATTGTTAGTGTACTAGAGAAATGTGCCAGACTGCTTCTGACAGAACCAGAAGGGGAACAACAGCATGCCAAACACTAATTAAGTTTCTGAACATTTTAAGATTCCTCCTGAGTCTGTATTCCTGAGTCTTTCTGTAGTGCCTGTGACCTAAGATTAGTTCAAAAAGTTGATGGTGAGGTCACAGGTATAAAATTTTCATTGTTATGGTGAGATAGTTGGCATAAAGCCTTATCATCTATGGATAGCTTAGTTATATGAGCAGGAAGAGTCTGAAAAACAAGAGAAAGAGAAAATTGTTGGGTATGTTTGTAAAAATCTCTCCAACTCTCATTAAACAAATGCTTTTAGAACGAATGCTTGTGGCAGCACTCTTTCTCTATATAGCCATTGTGAGATTGCTGTGGTAATCATTGTGACTGACAGTTCACATCTGGAGACTTGTAAAATCTGCATATTGATAATCCCCATTTGGCTTTGCTTCATCTTCTGTGCTACGAGCTTGCTATTTCTCTCTCTCCCTCAGGAAAGGGATGCTCAGTCTGATGGGTAAAAAGTGGTATTTCTTTATAGTCCTATTTTTAATTTCTTATGTTAATCAGTATTTTTACATTATGAATGAGTTCTATTTTAATGTAGACTTGGGGAGTAAGGGAAGAAAGGGGATAAGATAGGGGATTGGAATAGGTGTGGAGGAAAATAGAATGGAAGAAAGAAATTGAGAATGTGGTAGACTGGTAAGATGAAGAGATTGGGGTGCAAGATTTAGGGGTAGTAAAAAATGGGGAGAGAACAAGGAAAATTATTTGAGGTTAGTGTCATTGAATATATACACACTTCTCATTTAAGCTATGAGATTCTGATTATCACCTATAATCTACTGTCCTTTAAGATGTTTATTAATTAATTATGCTTCACCAGCTTTGATATTTAAGTCCTTAGAGATTTTGTTCCAAATGGGGAAATCATGGAAGCCTACCCAAATGGAAATCCTGTTAGATGGAACACCAGTTACTAGTGTAAAATCTTACTGAGATCAGATTTGTCATCCTCATGTGATTAGGTAAATCTTTATACTCCTAAAGAAAAGAAATAGTATCTTTTGTTTTGAGAGTTTATTGACAGAATATATGTGCAGAGCTGTGGAAGCCACCCTGACGGGGGGCATAGTCATTCCTGGTACCAACATTGGAACGTATGCTTGTGGGGAAGCAACCTGCGCCAAAGTGGCTCTCACTTTCCATCTGCTGCCTGTGCCTCGTTTTCAGAGAGAATGGTACTGGGATGGCCTGCCACTCTGCACTGAGGACCCCATTTGGTTGTAGTTGTGTGAAGAATACTGAGAGTTGTTTTCGTCCCTTGTGCTTAGTTCATGTATATTATTTCGACTTTTGCACTTGAAATAGCTGAGACTTGTGTTTTTTTTATTTCCTTTTTTATTCTTTTAGCACCTACAATGAGCCAGAAGTGTGCTAGATGGTATGTAGTCAGAAGTAAGCAAGACAGGCAGGACTCTGCTTAGATGGAGTTTATATTTCAGGACTGTGGTGGTGGTGAGACAGAAGAACAAAATAATGAATGAGGTGATTTTACATAGTCTTTCAGTTAACTCAGGGACAGGTTCTGCTTCAGACAGGGTAGTCAGAGTTCTCTGAAAAAGTAAGATTTTAGCTGGGTGAATTGATGCAGAGGGAGCAAGTAGCAAGTGAAAAGTCCTTGAGGTGGATGGCTTAGATTTTTTTTAAAATTTCTTGCGAATTTCCAAACATATGTACTCATTCTAAATTTCAACAATTATCAGTTCATGTCATATCTTGTTTCATTGAGTAATCTTTCTACCCTACCCTACCCTCATATTATTTTAACATCTTAATGTTTTCTAGACATCACAGAATTTTATCAAATACTTCAACATGTGTACCTAAAAGATAAGGATTCTTTTAAAAATATACCAGAACACTATTATCATAACTAGAAAAAACTAACAATGGTCTGTTAATATCCAATGTCTAGTCTGTATTCACACTTCTAGTTGTCTCATAAATATTTTGCCAGTTATCTATTATCACAATCGTGCAGCATAACGAGAAGAATATTCAAGAACACACAGAGTGTGGATCAGCGGGGTGATGCTGTGGTTCTAGTCAGGGCTTGGAGGCCTCTGCGACCAGCTGTAGCTGGCCTGGGTGATGTTGTGAACTTGGGTGGGTCCTCTCACATGGTTAGGGCTTCTGTTGCTGTCATGACTTTGTCCCACTTGTCTTTTCCTCCAGCAGGCAGTCTTGGGCATGTTTTCATAGTGAAGGTAGTGGTTTAAGGGCAAAGCCCAATTTTACAAGAGGGCAAGTGGGAACAAGTGCTGCTTTTTAAACCTCTTCTTGCCTCTTTTTCCTTACTTTGGCTAAACCTTTCATTGGCCAAATTAGAGTTGTTCTAATCAATTCTATTGCTGTAACAAATATCTGAGATATTTGTTCAACTTACAAAGAAAAAAGCTTTATTTTGGCTTACAGTGTCAGAGTTTCAGTCCACAATCCATTGGACCTCTTGCTTTGGGCCTGTGGTGGCACACCATGGTGGGAGTAATGGCAGAGCAAAACTGTTCACCTCATGGCCAAGGAGATGAAGGAGTGGCTGGGGTACCATCATTCCCCTCAAGGGCAGCTTTATTGATAGATTGATGAAGTCTCACTTCACATACACAAGAGCCAACCAAGAAGAGTAGTATTTTACTTTATAATTTGAGGTCTTCCTTCTTCCTTTCCCTGGTTTATCTCTGTTACATAGGTGTTACCCCAGGATTTTGCTTTATCATTATCTGGGGAAACTATTTGATCTCACCTTTTTGGATCTTTTTGGATCTCATATCTTTATCTTCTTTGGTTTACTCTCTCATTTTGATAGAATGCACTCTCCCATACGTTCTTTTTTTTTAATTAGATGAATATGGAGTTACAATTGAGGGGGAAACTTTATCAAACATTCAATAACAAATGTATATATACTTACTTATCCAGGGCTAATGCCATCCCATACCTTCTTAAGAAAGGAAACAAAAGATGTATATTTTACCTTCACAATTAATTTAATTCTAGCTTAGGAATTATTTCCCCTTAGAATTCTTTTTTTTTTTTAAAGAGAGAGGGACAGTGAGAGAGAGAGAGAGAGAGAAAGAAAGCATCAACTTTATTTAGTTTTTCATGTGTCTTTCATTGCTCCGAAACTTCATTGTGTACGTGGTGCAGGGGTTTGAACTCGTGCACTGGTACATGTTGGGTAAGCACCGTAACTACCGAGCCAACACCCCAGCCACT
>PVKS010041453.1:0-16010 GCA_004027875.1 Aplodontia rufa
TATATTTGCTTCATAAAAAGTGTTTGGGAGGGTTCCAACCCTTTTAATTTCATGGGAAAGTTTGTAAAAGATCAGTGTTAATTCTTCTGTAAAGGTCTGGTAGAATTCTGCCATCAATCCATCAGGTCCTGGGATTTTCTTTCTGGAAAGGCCTTTGATCATTGTTCGAATTTCGCTACCTGAGATTGGTTGGTTTAGCATTTCAGTGTCCATCCATGTTAATTTGGGAATAAAGTATGTGGCAAGATGTTTGTATATTTCTTCAAGATTACCAAATTTCACAGAGTATAATTTTTCAAAACAAGTTCTCATAATCTTTTGAGTTTTGTTTGAGTTAGTAGTGATATCTCTGTTTTTGTCTTTGATTTTGTTGATTTGCTTCACTTCATTCTTCCTTTTGGTGAGGTTGGCTAGGGCTCTGTCAATCTTATTTAGTTTTTCAAAGAACCAACTCTTTGTTTTGTTGATAATCTGTACTTTGTTCTCAATTTCATTGATTTCAGCTCTGATTTTAGTTACTTCTTGTCTTCTATTAGGTTTGAGATTGGATTGTTCCTCTTTTTGTAAGGATTTAAGTTGGAGCATAGTCTATTTTGCTGGGCTCTTTCCTGATTTTTGATGAAGTACTCAGTGCTATAAATTTACCTCTTAAGAATACTTTCATACTATCCCAGAGATTTCAATATATTGTTTTGTCATTCTCATTTATTTCCAAGAATTTCTTAATTTCTGAGCTCATTACCTCTTTTATCCATTCTTTGTTTAAGAGGGTATTATTCAATTTCCAAGTATTTGAGTAGTTTCTGTTGTTTTTCTTGCTGTTAATTGCTAAGATCATACCATTGTGGTCTGACAGGATACATGTGACTATATCAACTTTTTTATATTTGTTAAGTTTAGCTTTGTGGAGTAGGATGTGGTCTATTTTGAAGAATGTTCTGTGAGCTGCTGAGAAGAAGGTAAACTAGGCCAATTTGGGATGGAATATTCAGTAAATATCTGTTAAGTCCAGTTGATTTATAGAGTTGTTTAGGATAGAGTTATCTTTGTTGATGTTTTGCTTTGATGATCTATTATTGATAATGGTGTGTTCCCCAGTATTATTGTGTTGAGAATGATGAGGGGTTTAATGTCCTTGAATACTTTTTCCATATATTTGGGAGGATTGTAATTGGGGCATAAATGTTAACTATCCTTATATCTTCTTGATGAATTGTTCCTTTTACTATGATATAGTGACCTTCTTTGTCCTTTCTGACTAGTTTTTGGTCAAAATTAACTTGATCAGATATAAGGATCACAATGCCAGCTTGCTTTTACAGGCCACAATCCTGGTAGATGTTTGCCAACCTTTCACCTTCTATCTGTGTCTATTTTTGATTGTGAGGTGTGTCTCCTGTAGACAGCATATTGTTGCATTTTGTTTTTTGATTCAGTAAGTCAATTTCTGTCTTTTGATTGGGGCATTGAGTCCATTCACATTTAGAGTTAGAATAGATATGGGAATCTGGGTCCCTGAAGCTGTGACTATTGCTATGTTTTGCACCATCTTGGATGTCTTTTAGTGTGTTTTGTGATTATTGACTTTCTTCTGTTTAAGGTTTTGGAAGTTGTTTGCATGTTCATCTGAATGAAGTGTGTCCTTGAGAATTTTCTGTAGTGCAGGCTTTGTGTTCATGTAACTTGCTAGCTTCAATTTATCATTGAAGCATTTAATTTCCCTGTCACATTTAAAGCTGAGTTTTGCAAGATATAGTATATTTGGTTAAAAATTATTTTTTTTTCAAAATTTGAAAAATATCATTCCATGCTCTCTTGGTCTTTATTGTCTGATCTGAAAAATACAAGGTGATCCTAATTGGTCTGCCTCGGAATGTGATTTGGTGTTTTACCCTCACCAATTTTAGTATCTTTTCCTTGATTTCTCTGTTATTCAGTTTATAAAGGATGTACTTTGGTAAATTTCTCATTTTGTTAAGTCTGTTTGGAGTCCTATAGGCATCTTGAATTTGATTTTCTGGACTAATTCTGATATAGGGAAAATTCCCATTGGCAATTTCACTTAGAAGGCTCTCAATTCCCCCTGATTTTGTTCAATGTTTTCTTCAATACCAATTACTCTCTTGTTATTTCTTCTCATCTTATCAAATACTACATTGAAGTACTGATCATGCTCAATAAGCTTCATTTCTTGTCTGTCCTCTTGAACTCAATGTTGCTCAGTCTGTCTTAATTGTCTGATGTTTGTTCTTCAAGAGCTGAGTTTCTATTTTCTACTGAGTTTACTCTGGTATTAGTATCCAATGAGCTTTTGATTTGGTTGACAGTACTTTTCAATTCTAAGAGCTCTGTTACATCTCTTTCCAGAATGTATAGCTCTTTATATATGTGGTCTCTCATCTCCTGAAATTGCTTTCTTATCTCTTTCCTTAAATCTTCTTTTAATTCTTTGATTGAATTACTAACCATTTTGTTGATACATTTTTCTAGGTTTTCACCTAAGACTCAAACCACAGACTCCTTGCAGTTGAGGTGGAGAATTGTTTCCCCTTTTCCTCATTTTCAGTTACAGGGAGTGTTACTTGAGTTGCGACAGTGAATAATTCTCTTGGGGGTTTGTTGATGATATTGGAACTTTTTATTGCTTTGCTTAGTTGGACTGAGGTACAATTTGGGTAGCACAGTTCAATGGCTGGCACCCCAATCTGTGAAGTATTGTGGTCCTTTCGGTTTTCCAATACCTCAGGGGATAGGGATAGAAGTTTATAAGTGTAGCCAATGCATTCAACAGACAATGTTGACTGTAAATGTTACAGTGTTGATTAGCACTTATAAGAGCAATTGGATTAGCAGGGTTTTTTTTTTTTCCTTGCTAGTTCTCTGGGGTAAATTCACAGCCTGCTGCTGCCTGAGTAGTTGGCCCTGGAAAATTATGATTTGGGATTTCCTGTACTTCACCTTGTCCACAGTTCTTTGTCACTAAACTTCCTTCCTTTGATACTAATGAATTTGGGGAGAAATTTTGCTGCCAACCCACCTCACAGTAAGGCATTTCTCCCATCGTTGGCATTTTACATTCACAGAGAGATATTTCATTCAGCTCTGCCACAGGTTGCTATCTTCTTGACCCTGGA
This sequence comes from Aplodontia rufa, assembly GCA_004027875.1. NCBI lineage: Eukaryota > Metazoa > Chordata > Mammalia > Rodentia > Aplodontiidae > Aplodontia > Aplodontia rufa. The sequence goes on from PVKS010041453.1 coordinate 3,135, forward strand.
CAGTTGCCTGCTGCTGCTCCACTCTGCAGATCATGTGTAGTCCATGGCAGGTCACAAGGCACCAGACAGTGGCTAAAAGCACAAAGGCAAGAGCAAGGAGGAGGATGAAAGCCTTATTCAATAACTCTTACATATTTATTTAAAGTATATTTGCAAGGGGTTGGGGATTTAGCTCAGTGGCAGAGCACTTGCCTAGCATGTACAATGCCCTGAGTTCAGTCCTCAGTCCTGAAAAAATAAATAAATAAAATATGTTTGCAGAGCTAGAGAGGTGACTCAATGGTAGAGTGCTTGCATGATGTCCTGGGTTCAATTGCTAGCACTGCATATATAAATAAATAAGGGAAAAACAAAAACCAGATAAAAAATTCTCTCTCCCTCTCTTTAAATAAATAAAATATATGTACAGAATTGATTAGTGACTCAGAAGTACAATTGTCTAAGATCCCACAGTGATCATTTGTCTCCCCATTGATAAATCAGTTTAGATACTTACTCATGCACCAAACCACCTTTACAAGAGCTAAGAAAGCCAGATGCAAGACCATAATATATCATTTTAACATAAAAAAAGAAAACATGCATTGAAGAGAGCAGGAATGAAAGTTGCCAGTATCACCACCCCATCCAACTTCAAGCAGCATGGAGAAAGACACGTCTGATTTCAGAAAGAAAGTGGGAATTATGTCTAGGCTTTAGACTTGAAACCTAAAACAAGGACTGCCACAGTGAAACACAGTGCTGGGCAGGGCCCAACAAGCCCTTCTCCCCAGGCAATATGCAAAGATTGAGCCACTGTAAGTGCATTAGTCAGATCATTTACTACCTCTACCACTCCACCCCAAACTACAAACCACTGGGGAGCAGGACACAAAAGTCAGCACAGGACATTTTCTTGGAGCTCAGTGCTGGGCCGGCTGAAGTGAGACCCAACATCAGGCAAAACAAAAGAGCCCACACCCAGGCCAGATCTTGCAGACAGATCTAGACTTGCCCTAGTAACAAGGAGAGACCTCTTGTTAATGGGACAGCTCATATCTTGACCAGACTTAGTAAAAGTTGGTCCTGGAACACTTACAACACCCAGACTTTCCAGGTACAGGTAGCTGTGAAATTTAGGTATGCTCCAGCTTCGTATTTGCAGGCATTTACCCAACCTCAATATTGCTATCTCAAGGCCAAGGCTAACAGATATGTTAGATAAAAGGTCAATGTGGTACAATTCAGTGGTGGAGTGCCATAGGTTAAATTCCCAGTACCAAAAAGCAAATAAAAACTTCAAATACCAAGGCCACCTTGAGCAAAATATCAAAGCAGGAGGCATTTCACTATTTGACTTCAAAATATTCCACCGATCTATGGTCAACCAAACAGTATGGTATTCACATAAAAACACACAGACCAATGGAACAGAAGTGAAATCTCATAACTAAATCTATTAATCTATGGCCAAATCATTTTCAATAAAGATGTTAAGAATATACATACATTGGAAAACTGACAGTCTTTCAATAACTGGTGCTGGGAAAACTGAATATCTGCATAAAGAAAAATAAAACTAGATCCCTATCTTTCACTAATTGCAAAAAAAATCTGATTTTTTTAAAGAAATATCTCAAAGTATGAAATTACTGAAAAAAGTGAGGGAAAACAATTGAGGACATTGAAATGGAATGGATTTTTTTTGGAGAAATCCCTAGAAAACATAGTAAACAAAAAATAGACAAATGGGATTACATTGAACTAAAAAGCTTTTGCACAACAAAAGAAATAATCAACAGAATCGATGACAACATAAAGAATGGGAGAAAATATTTGCAAAATGCATACTTGACAAGAGCTTGATATTCATAATATTAGAAACTCCAGTAACCCTTTAACAAAAAAAACCAAAATCCTGATCATAAAATTAACAAAAGACCTATTCAGACATTTCTCAAAAGAAGACATATGTATTGGCAGCAGATATATGAAAAGATACTCACCATCACTGATCAAGGAAATTCAATTAATAACCAGAATGAGATATTAATTTACTCCAGTAAGAATGGCTACTCTCCAGAAGACTAAAGATAATAATTCTTCACATTGATGCAGAAAAAAAGGCCTCTTTCACATTGTTGGTGGTGATATTTCAGTCTCAAAGAATTAAAACTACCTTACAGTCCAGAAATTCACTTCTGAGTATAAATGCAAAGGAAATGTAACCAGTCTGACAAAAGAACATATGCATTCCCATGTTATTTGCAGCACTATCCACAATATCTAAGAAATGGAAACAAAGTGTACATCAATTAAAGAATTGATGTAAGATATATACGCATGGAATAACATGTACAACCATGATCGATGCAAAATGCCATTGGAGATAACATGAATGAAAGAAGACTGATATCACTATTGAAAGTGAAATCAGACAGGCACAGAGAAACAGGTACCATCACTCATATATAGACTATTAAAAGTTGATCTCATAAAATTCAATGTACAATGGTACTTCCCAGTGAATAAAGTGTAGGGACAAATGAGGAACAAGGAAAGGTGGACAAATGAATACTAAATCACAGTGAGAAAGGTGTAGACATTCTGGTGTGCTCTTGGACAATAGGGTGACTAAAGATAGAGATATGCACTCTATATTTCAAAACGCTAAAAGAAAGGATTTTGAATACTTTCACTATATAGACATGAAAAATGAGAAGATGGTTATATTTAATCTGGTCTAAAAATTGTATAATATACACATGTATTGAAGTACTACTTTATTCCATTAATATGTACAATTTTTATTTAACTGTTTAAATTAAGAAAGGAAAATACATTCATAAAATATGTATTCACTGAGTTCCATTAAAACAATGCACTTTATCTTAAGTCAGATATTTTTCTGCTCAGACTCACTTATATAGCAGGTTTCGAGACATTTGAAAGTGTTATAGAGTAATGCAAATTCTATTTTCTGTTTAAACTATAACATGGGTAATTAACTTGTGATCATTTGTTTTTAACTGATATCTGTGTTGTTTTAATTGTAGTATAAACTTGAATTGCTAAGCCTGAAATAAAATCACTTGAAATGCCTTGTAGTATAAAGCAATACTGTAAAAACACCAAAAACTTTGATTATATTTTTTGGTAAAAAAACAAAAAACAAAAAACTGAAGAGTAAGTATCCAGAATAAGATAAAAAAGTGCTCTTTGTCCATTTAAAGCAGTTATGGGATTTCTTGGTGTGTAATATTCTGTTTAGTGTTAAAATGTGTGTGTGTGTGTGTGTGTGTGTGTGTGTGTGTGTGTGTGTTTGTAGCATACATTCATGTGATTCTCTCAATTTGTAGTGTGTGGCTTTAAAGAATGTCGGAGCCTAAAATGTGTAATATTCTCTGTTCAGGTCTTTACTGTATTCATCAGTTTTGACATTAGATGAAACTTTCACCTCAATTTCTTCATGAGTAAAATGATAATAAATCACATATCACCGCTTTAGTAAATTATAGATTCCAACTACTATGTAGAAACTCTCATTCTTCCATATCTACATCAATTGAGATCCCCATCATTGCTTAACATTTATGAACTACTCCCTATAAAACTATGTCCATTTGCCCTTTGCCATCTGCCTTCAGTTTCTTTCTCCTGTATCAGATTGGAAAGGAAAAGATTACCCTTCAGGATTTTTATTCTGGTTAAAAATGGAGAGAGTCAGCTGTGGCATTTTCCCCCCTTTCAGCTTTGTATTTGATGAATAAAGCAGAAGCTTGTGTAGGAGTATGTTTTAAAAATCATCTTTTAACAGATTTTTTTCTAGCAAAGTATGTGTATGCAAGTTAAAAGAAAGAAAAAGTTAACATATTAACTTTCTGAGCTCCTACCCACTTTAATATAAATAAGAATCATCCCAAGTGGCAAATACAGTTTTCTTAATAGGTATGCAAAAGACAATATTACTTTCAGAAAATATAAAATATATTAATTGCTAATCCAATCTACCCTGGTATTTGAAACTCTATATTGAGTTGTTTTCTGAAGTCAGTAAATTAAAGCTTCATAAAATGATTTGCATTTCTTAGGATTGTTAACTTACATTGGTATCAATCAGTTCAGTTTCTGAATATGGTGATATAGGCAATGTTAGTAGAGAATAAATGTTCCTTAGAGGAGGAATAGTTTATTTTGGTTCATGGTTTCAGAAGTTCAGTCCATGGTCATTAACTCAAATGATTTGAGCCCAAGGAGAGGCAGAACATCATGGTGGAAGGGTGAGTTGGAGGAGCACACCTCTCTTCATGGCATCCAGGAAGCAAAGAGAAGGAGAAAGATAAAGAAGAGCAGGAAGGGAAGGAGGAGAAGGAAGCAAAAGAGAGAGAGAGAGAGCAAGTACAGGGAAGATGAACCTCTCTACTGCATGCTCCCAGTGACCCAACTCCTCCATCCGTATTCCACCTGCTACAGCAACTAGGGTGTACTGATGAGATTACAGCTCTCACAACCCAATCAATCACTTAATCTCTGAATAGTCCTAGATTAGCAAAAGAGCTTTGGGAGGATATCTCATATCCAAGCCATGATATTTCCCCCTTGGGTCCCAAAAGCTTATGCCCATCATATAGTGTAAAATGCATCTGAAAGCTTCTTCAGCACGTATCTCCAAGCTTTTCCAAACTCCTCCCACAAATTAGTTCTACAGGCTTTGCAACATTTGGTGAGGTTAGTCCACTTCTTGGTACCACATTCTGTGTTGGTCAGCTTTTAATCACCGTGACTAAAGTACATGAAAAGGACAACTTAGAAGAAGAAAAGCTTTTCTTTCTTTCTTTTCTTTTTCTTTCTTTCTTTTTTTTTTTTTTTTTTTTTTTTTTTTTTTTTTTTTTTTTTTTTTTTTTTTTTTTTTTTTTTTTTTTTTTGGTAAATAACTGCATCCTTTAATGGCATTAAGACAATTATTGGATTAACAGACCATGGAGTAAAGGCAGGTGAGGTTTTTGGAAGACAGATATGGAATACAAAAGGGGGCATGATAAAGTCATGTGGGGCTCATTGTAAAAATATGGTACATTATATACATATTTGCACCATCAGCTTTCAACTCTGAAATATTATTTACACTTTTGTTACAATCCTGGTTAGAGAACAGTCTTTCTTCAAAAGATTGGCCCTACGGCAAGTGGAAGTTCTGGGTGAATTCACAGTCCAGGAAGGTCTTAGGCGGCATATTCCAAGAGAAGGATTCCAGCTTCTATTTCATCCACAGATTTCAGTTTTTAAAAGCATATTTACTTTTTCTTTTACAAAAGAAAATTCTCAAAGGAGAAAAAAAAAAGGCCCATAAAAATCCAAACACTGCCACTCTGTATTCTTATTTCTCTTACACACCTGGCCGCCATGTTTGTGGCCAACACTGATAGCTGAAGACAAATCTCATTAATGATTGTTTAAAAAACAAAACAAAAAAGACAAAATGATGAACCGAATCAAGCTGACCACAGTGTACTGGCCCCACAGGGCTGTCAGGCCCAGCAGGGCGCCCAGCCTCTCCCACGCTGGCTTGTGGCCCCAAATTAACAATTTGATTTTCCCCTTTGGGGTTTTGGTGTGGGATAGCACACCAGATCTGTCTGCCTCCTGCCCTGGGAAGGTGGAAGGGAGCTACCTGGGATGGGTGACTAGGTCTCAATGTTAGCAAGAGACCAAGGGGTGGGGCAGCAAGGGGGTGGCACCAGGAGGAAAGGCAAGGAGGGGCCACAAGCAATCAGGGCTTCTGTGGCCTAGGAGCGAGCCCCAGCTAGCAGGACCTGCAGGTCTGCCATTCCCTGAGCCAGCCTCCCTGCCACACTCACAGGGTGGACACCCTGGGACTCTGTGGACAAGGCCAGAGCAGGGTGGGACAGTTTGGGGGAAGAGGCCAGTGTAGACATCTTTACTCTGTCCTGGCTCAGCCGGTTGTCTTCAGTCCCTCCATAGTGGGTCCTGGTCCTCTTGTAGAAAGGTCTCAGTGCACCCCCTTCCCACCACTGCTATGGTCTCCTGCCCTCTCCTCAGGCCCCTTTTGAAAGTGCCCACAAACCCAACAGTGACAGCCTCTGAACCGTACTTTTGCCAGCTTGGGAAACGATAATCAAACATACCAACACCTTGTGCCCTATAGATAATATAGCTTGAAGAGGAGCCGAGAAAGCAGAGACCCAAGATTTCAGAGGTTCTTTGCATGGTGGACTGACCCCATTGCTTTGGAGACATGAATGATTGAAAGCTGTGGTAGAGAACTTGCTCCGTTCATGGCATCCAGGAAGCAGAGAGAGAAAGTGTGAATAACAGTATTTTTTAAATCAATTTTAATTGCTCAAGGCTGATGAAGACAACTCATTCTCTTGGGGAAAAAGAGTGTAGAGAGAGGGTAAATGAAAATATTTCAATCTGAGAATCAGGTTTATTATTCTCCTTGAGTAATTTCCGTGTTTGTAAGTGGCAGCCTAGTAGTTGAGAAATAGAGGGATGAGTTTTGCCGTTTCTCAGAACTGAGGACACAAATATGGGAGTTCAAATCCAGGCAAGAGGAGATTGTATGGTAAGTATCTAGGATTTTCATCCAATACATTTAATGGAAAATATAGATTAAAGAAAATGAAAAAAAGAAAATAATCAGGTGGGAAACCTCTAGTCTATCAGTTCAGTTCAGCTTAGATTAAAATCTCTTTCCTTGGGCTGGAGTGGCTGCTTAGTGGTTATGGAGCTTGTCTGGCATGCAGGAGGATGAAGGTTCAAACACCAACACTGTGTACACAATGAAGTGTCAGAGCAACAGAAGCCACATGAAAAACTAAATAAATAAAACAGTTTCTCTCTTTGTCTCTTTCACTGTCACTCTCCCTCTTTTAAAAAAAAAACTCTTTCCTTATTATAATGTAAATCCTCAATAGAGAAAGTAACATTATATAGCAGCTCATAATATCTCAAGCATTTTTTGAGATATTGGTTCACTTTTGATTTAAAAAGTATTAAAATTAGAAATGTAAAAGTAAATTAAAAGAAATAATCAAATTTATGAAAAATAATCACTAAAATTTAAAAATTGCACAACATGAAAAATCTACAAAGAAAATCAGAGAAAGAAAATAGAAAAGACAAAGAAAAAAAAGAAAGAAGGAATGTGGAAGATAATATAGAAGAGAAAGAAAGGTTGGGAAGTGGGAGGTAGAGAAAGAAATAAAAAGGGAAACAAATCTTACCAACAATAAGAATGAAAGAAAGACAAGTGGACAAGTCATAAAAATATTAAAATACACTTATATATTGTAAAAAATTCCACACAAAAATTTGTAAATTAGAGGAAATGTAATTAATTTTTAATACTTTCAACATTTACTTTAAAAATCTAATCCTTATATTTTAGAAATGAAAGTAAGATCTTCTTGAAAGAAAACTCCATGTCAGAATGCCTTCTATGAAGAATTCTTTAACATGATTAAGAAATCATACCAAACACCAATTTTCTGAGGGAAAAGATCAGCACTTGTCAATGTGTATCATGAGAGCTGGATAAACTTGGAAAAAATTATTCAATGATGTTATTTGAAAGAAGAACAAAAATATTTAAATATCCAGGAATATATTAAATAAAGTTATACAAGGTGTTTAAATAGTGGGATTAAATTTTGGTAGAGTGATTAAGACTAAATCTTGCAAATAAATTGTCTTCACCAAATTATCTATGCATATCTAATGCAATTGCAAAATACAAATAAAATTTTTAATGAACAACATTATTATAAAATCTTTTTTGAAATGGGAGTATCCCAATTTTTTTTCTTAATACAGAGAAGGACAGTGAGAAAGAGAAAGAGAGACAGAGAATCATTTTTATTTAGTTTTCCGTGTGGCTTTCGTTGCTTCTACGCTTTGTTGTGTATGTGGTGCTGGGTTTCAAACCCACATCATCGGGCATGCCAGGCAAGCATCGTAACCACTGAGCTACCACCCAGTCCAAATATCCCAAAATTCTCAAAACAGTCTTGAAATAACCAAGTTAAAGAACTTGTACTATCTGACTTTTTTGGTTTATTACAATGCTGTAATGTGTAAAACAGTGTGGATAGTGGCACAAGGAAAATCAAATAGCTCAATGAATTAGAATAAAGTTTCTAGAATATATGTTGGAGCACTTAATTTCTGATAAAGGATGCATGGATGGTTATTGGGGAAAGAATGCTCTTTATTATAATTGTTGGCTTACTTAGATAGCCATATAAGAAATATAATGTTTGACTTCTTATTGCACTGCCCTAAATATATCATTGCCACTGGATTTTAGATCTGAACTGATAAGTAAAATCAGAAGTTTTTACTGTATAATAGAAAAATACTTAAAAGTATAGCCAAATATTTTGTAAATAGGACACAAAAAGCATCAATTCTAAAAAAAAATCTGTCAAACTACAGTGTAAGAAAATACAATGTATTCTGTCTATAAAATAAAATTACAATCCAGAAGATGTTCCCAAGTTTATATCTGACAATGGATTTTGTTAAAATAAATAAATAACAGATATCTTTTCTTACAAAAATCATAAACAAGCATAAAAATCAAAATATTAAAAAGCAATAAAAAGATGCTCCTGAGCTGAAGCATCAGCAGCATGCATTTTAAAACTGCTACATGATGCAATCACAAAAGGAACAAAATGACTAAATGTAAAATAAATTGCAATAGTAGATATTAGCTCAAATGATGAAAACTGCAATTCAGACTTTCTGCTCAGAAAGTAAAATTGATAAACCTCCACTGGGAACTTTGCAAGAAACTATTAAAGCTACTTATTTACATGACCAATTTCATATGTGCACCAAAGGACATGTAAAAGAACATTCATAACTAATGTAAAGAATTGAACTGTATCTCATCAAAATACATAGGCTGAAATTCCAATTTCAGCACCATAGAATGTGAACTCGCTTGGTAATGGACTCAACTGCAGATGTACTCAGTTATGAAGAGGTCATACTGGAGTAGGGTGGGCTCTTGAACCTACGTGACTTGCTTCTTTATTAAAAAAAAAAAAAAAACCACATGAAGAAAAAGAGACACAGAGGGAAGACCATGTGAAGACATCTGGAGAATTTTATCTACAAGGGACACCAAGAAGTGTGAACAAAACCCCAGAAGCTTTTCCATCACAGCCTATAGAAGAAACCTGCCTTGCTAACAAGTTGTTCTTGGACTTCTAACCTCCAGAACTGAGAAAATAAATTTCTGTTGTTTCAGTCATCCTGTCTGTGGCACTTTATTCTGGTAATTTAATAGAGCAAACTAATGCAGTTTCAATTGAAAAACATGGTAAATACCCATCAGCAATAAATTAGACACATATATACACACCAAGATATAAAACATAAAATACTGTACATCATAATAAACCAACAAATGGTGGATGATTACAAGCAAGAGGAGTGTGATGCTGAGTGCATATTTGGTGTCAAACTACCCATTTATGTAATTCAAGAACAAGCAAACATGATCAATGGAAAGAGAACTCAGGATAAAGGTTAGCCTACTGAAGGAGAAGTGCAGTGACTAAGACAAGGGATAAGAGAGCTTCTGGAATAATATATTTTGTGATTCCTTAATATTGTTTTATTAGTGGACTGTTGCTCATTGAAGCTCTGACACATTGCACCCAACAAATATATCCTAGATCTTTATCCTGTTGACACTGAATCCACCTCTAATTTCTGATTGTTATGAAAGAAAACTGATATAAATAATTGTTGGAGTCTGACCTTTGCTTTATCAGCTGCCCTGGATCTTGTTGCTATTTGCATAAGCTCCTTCAGGAAGGGCTGCTAGATTGTGTATTGTTAAGCTTGAAAAACAGGGTTTCAACAAGGGCTTCAGACGTTTAGCATTGGTATCACCTGCCAATTATTCTAGATCCTTCAAGGGGTGCACTTAGAGGCCTACTGATCAAACCTGTGCCTCTGAAATCCAGGTGTGGCAATGAACGAGCTAATGTAGAGAGGCCTCGAGGGGGGCAGGGTGGAGGCCCTTAAAGAAGAGGCTCCAGCCAGCAGTCAGGAGCTCTTCCTTTGGGAGAGAGCTCTCTTACGTTGCTGCTGGACGTGGTGTCCCTGCTCCTTTGGAAGATGAGCTCTTGTCAGCAGCCGAACCTGCCTATGCTTTGCTCCTGAACTTCCCAGGCTTCAGAACGGTGAGAAATTGCTGTCTATGTTTGTTCTGGAATAGAGTCTTGTAGCGTTGCCTTGACTTGTTTGAGATTACTTAATGTTAGGCATTTTGTCGTAGCAGCACGAATGAACATTGCCTTGATAGAGAGATGTAAAGTATGGATACATAAAAAGGAGAAGTAAAGTTTGGACGAAGAAAGACCATTTCGGGTCTCCGGCCTGTGGTTTTTCTCATCCCCAGCCCGCTCCTCAGGTCAGAACCTGGCTGGACTGGGACAAATAATATTGTGCAAGTATTTTGTAAGCATAGTTTTATTTCTTTCTGGTAAAAGCCTAAGAGTAGATTGTAAGTTTACATAGAAGATAAATGTATATATTTTATTATAATCCTTAAGACCTTTCCAAATGGCTATTCTACTTTAATTTTCAATGAAAAAGGTATGAGTTCTTTTTGTGCAGAGTGAAAGGTAAGGATCCAATTTCAGTTGTCTACACATGGCTGTCCAATTTGCCCAACACCATTTGTTGAACAGGCTATCTTCCTTCTACACTATGCTTTTGCCCCCTTTATCAAAAATCAGATAGTTTAAGGTACGAGGGTTCATCTCAGAATCCTCTATTCTATTCCATTGGTCTTCAGAACTGTTTTGATAATAATAATGTGCTGTTTTTGTTACTGTAGCGCTATAGCATAATTTCAGGTCGGGAATTGAGATACCAACTGCTTCCTCCTTCTTGCTGAGTAATGTTTTGGCTATTCTGGGTCTTCTGCTATTCCATACGAATTTGAGTATTGCTTTCTCTATATTCATGAAGAATTAAATTAAAATGGTTCAAAGACCTTGATATTAAACCAGCAACTTTATAATTGCTTGAAAAAGTAGTAGGATCAACATTACGTGACATAGGGGTCTGCACTGCCTTCCTTAACAGGTCTCCCATGGCACAAGCAATAAAATCAAGAATAAATGCATGGGATGCAAATAAACTAAAAAGCTTTTGCACAGCTACAGCTAAAGATTTAGTCAAGAGCCTCAACAGAGAACATCATGAATGGGAGAAAAATTTTGCCTGCTACACCTCAGACAGAGGACTAATATCCAGAATATACAAAGAACTCAAAAAACTAAACAACAAAATCACAAATAATCCAATTAATAAATGGGCTATGGAACTAAAAAGAAAATCATCAATGGAGGAAGTCCAAAAAGCACATAAATATATGAGAAAATGCTCTACATCATTAGCAATAAGAGAAATGCAAATCAAAACTTCACTGAGATTCCACCTCACTCCAGTCACAGTGGTAAAAAAGAAGAACATCAACAATGATGTTGATCATTGATGCTGGAGGGGCTGTGGGAAAAGAGGAACACTGTTACATTGCTGGTGGGACTGCAAACTGGTACAGCCACTCTGGAAAGCAGTGGCTGGAAGCGTCTTTTGACCCAGCTATCCCACTCCTGGGTAATCTTCCCAAAAAAGCTAGTATCAGTATATTATCAAGATACAGCTTCTTCAATGTTTATAGCAGCTCAATTTACCATAGCTAAATTATGGAACCAATACATATGTCCCTCACGATGAGTGGATTAAAAAACTTTGGTACATATGTACAGTGGAATACTACTCAGCTTTCAGAGAACATGATATTATGGCATTTACAGCCAAATGGGTTGAGATGGAAAGAATTATGCTAAGTCAAGTATCCCAATCTCAGAGACTTAAGGGCCAAATGTTTTCTTTCATTTGTGGAAGCTAGAATACAAGCAGAAACAGTATGATAGATGGCTAAGCTAACAATTACCTCAACATGTACGAATTTTTATAGGATCATGCGGAACCTTGCCTAGGATGTTGTGGGATACAGGGAGGGGGGCAGGGAAAAAGAAGGATATTAAGGAGACCAGAGGGAGGTAGTACAGGGGAATCTAATCAGAGGAGAACCTCCGACTTCCATGAGAAGTCCAGTTAACTTGGGGCTCAAGTAGGCGGAAACATGGAACCATGGGAAACCCAAGGGGAAAAACCATGGAATGGTACCAGCCTTGTTCTGTCATTATGGTTTTGTTCTTGATTGTTTGATGATGAATCCCTCCTAATTGTAAGACCATATTTAACAACAAAAAAAAAAAAGTATGAGTTCTTATTCCACATTCTAGCCAACATCTAGTATTATCACATTTATTCACTTCACTCTTTTTCATGAGTGTGCAGTGGAAACATTTGTTCTTAATTTGCATTTCCTAGAGGACTAATAATCTTACCCCTTTTGTGAAAAATAATCACCTATCTTTATTAGGCAGGTTTGAGTACAATGTATCATACAAATAATATATAAGCACATTTTTGTTAGTGAGGACAAATCATTATGAAACACAACAAAATAAAGAAATTCAGATTTTGTTTTACTCTCACCTCATGTATAAAGAAAAGTAAATGTGTAGTAAATTCAAGATTTTAAGTGCAAGAAAATAAAATAAAAAATAATGAAATCATAATTTTATTTGTATTTACGATATAACTAAGGAGAGATGCTTTGTGACATGGAATGGAACAATAAAACAATTGCACATTTATTACTTTTTATTGTTAGAAGTATACTTTACTTAAAAGTTAATGTTCATTCTTCAGTTAGCTTCACATTAACTTAATTGACATTATTGCTTAAATCTGAAAGACTATAAGAATGATTTC